>JACEEZ010022200.1:160000-167500 GCA_016584305.1 Chionoecetes opilio
TTGGAATCAATTTGGTTGCTCTTCTTTGAACCGACTCAATCTGGCTTCATATTTTACGAAACAAGGCGACCAGAATTGAACGGCATATTCTAAATGCGGGCTTACCATAGAAGTGTATAATCGTGTCATTACTTTAGGGGTTTTATGTTCAAAGCTGCGTTTAATGAAGCCCAGCATCCTATTTGCCTTTTTCTAGCAACTATCAATGCGTACTCGTTTTGAGATCACTACTAATGATGAAACCTAAATAATTTTCTTTCTGTACGACATATTTTGCATCTGATAGACAGCTACATTACTACGCTACGGATGAAGAAGAAAGAGGGCATGTCAAACAGACATACAGAGAGACAGAGAGAGGGGAGTAAACTAAAGGAAGGGAGGGAAGATGATGGGGTGAGGATGAGACTCTCCTATACAATCCCGTTAATTGATGTAGACAGCGCATCATTAATTACTCTTCATCCATTATCACCTGCCTGCCAATCCGTAAATGGTTAATTGAAGCATGCCATCACCTGTTTCGCCGGCACCGTGTATAGGACTGCTTGCCATATTAGGGAGTCCCGGCAGCGCATAGTACTGCATAAAGATAGAGTGTCGCCACCCCCCCATCTGGACGCTCACTACTCCTAAATGATCCTATCCATATCACCTAATCCCGCCGGGGAGGCGGTAGCGGAGTGGTTAGCGTCTCTGACTGGCGTTCTCGGTGAGTTCTCGGTGACCCGAGTTCGATCCCCGAAGAAACCCAAAACCTTTCTGCACCGTCGAGTGGCCTAAGAACACCCACATGCCCTGCCCATCAACTCTACCTTCGATTGCGAGTGCATTGGAGGACACAGGGGGGCGGCATGAGCCTCTAATCACAGGCGTCACTATAACAATCCTGCCTGCGCCACCACGGGCGAGGACCAACCATCACAGCCCTCAAGTGAACCTCCAGAGCCTACCATCCGAGCCCTGGGTCACCACTGCCTACAGGCGCTATAGGCACAAATGTAAAAAAAAAAAAAAAAAAAAAAAAAACATGATATGAAACAAAGTCATCTATGAATATAAATAACTCTTTCTTTTTCAGACGTGGGTATTCTAGCTAGAGTAGTGTAGGAATCTATTGCCCTTACGGCGTCAATGTTTTTTTTGCTATATTCCTATTTCACTTCACTGTCATTTCTAAATCACGCATGGTTTATTTTGACCATTTAATTGGAAGTGAAATAAATATATCATCCTAGCTTCTTATTATCATTATGAAAAATTATTATTCTATGTGGGGCACCAAAAAAGGAGGTAACACAAAGCCTGCTTAGTTGCCAGTCCCTATAAAAAAAACGGGGGTGGGCCAATTTAGTTCGGGAGGTGTCTTGAGCATGAATGAAAGATCATGAATGAAATAATAGAAAGAGAGTGGGTGATAGGACAGAACCCTGAGGAACACCACTTTTGATAGACTTAGGAGAAGAACACTGTCCGTCTGCAGTAGCTGCAATAGAATGGTTTGAAAGGAAACTTAAGATGAAGTTACAGAGAGAAGGATATAAACCGAATGAGGGTAGTTTGGAAATTAAAGATTTGTGCCAGACTCTATTCAAAGCTTTTGATATGTCAAGGGCAATAGCAAAAGTTTCACCGAAACCCCTAAAGGAGGATGACCAAAATTCAGTCAGGAAAGCCAGAAAATCGCCAGTAGATCGCCCTTTACGGAAACCGTACTGATGATCAGATAGAAGATGGTGAGCAGATAGATGCTTAAGAATCTTCTTATTAAGTATAGATTCAAAAGCTTTAGAAAGGCAGGAAGTCAAAGCTATAGGACGGTAGTTTGAAGAATTAGAACGGTCACCCTTCTTAGGAACAGGTTGGATGTGAGCAAACTTCCAGCAAGAAGGAAAGATGGAAGTAGATAGACAAAGACGGAAAAGTTTGACTAGGCATGGTGCAAACACAGAAGCACAGTTTTAAAAAAAAAAATTAGGAGGGACTACGTCAGGACCGTAAGACTTCTGAGGATCTAGGCCAGAAAGGGCAAAGAAAACATCATTACGAAGGATCTTAATAACAGGCATAATAGAGTTAAAGGGTGAAGGAGAAGGAGGAACAAGCCCTTCATCAACCAGAGTGGAATTTTCAGCAAATGTTTGAGCAAAGAGTTCAGCTTTAGAAATATATGAGACAGCTGTGGAGCCATCTGGGTGAAGCATAGGAGGGAAAGATGAAGAATAAAAATTGTTAGAGATGTTATTAGCTAGATGCCAAAAGTCAGGAGAGGAATTCGATTCAGATAGAATTTGACATTTTCTTTGTCAGTTAAAGTAAAGATTTGGCATGATTACGGGCAGAAATATAAAGGGCATGAGTTTCAGGAGATGGATGGTTACTGTACCGTCTGTGAGCCGCCTCTCTGTCTTGGACAGCATGAGAACATGCAGAGTTAAACCAAGGTTGACGGGCTTTACGTTTCAAGAAAGTGTATGGATTGTACGCCTCCATGCCAGAGACTATGACCTCAGTTATGCGCTCTGCACAAAGAGATGGGTCTCTGACATGGAAGCAGTAATCATTCCATGAAAAATCAGAGTAGTACTGCCTTAGGTCTTCCCACTTAGCTGAGTTGAAATGCCAGAAGCACCTCCATTTAGGGGTGGGTCCCGAGACGGCAGGATATAGAAGTAAGATTGTGATCGGAGGAACCCAACGGAGAGAATAGTTTCACAGAGTAAGCAGAAAGGTTAGCGGTTAGGAAAAGATCACGAATGCTGAGCGTGTCTCCAAGGCGGTCAGGAATACGGGTAGGGTGCTGCACCAGCTGCTCTAGGTCTTGGAGGATGGAACAGTTGTAGGTTTATCCACCAGGTTGGTCAGTGAAAGAAGATGATAGCCATTGCTGGTGGTGAACATTGAAATCCCCAATAATGGAAATTTGTCATAAAGGAAAATGAGATGAGATGTGTTCCACTTTTGATGTTAAACATTCGAAGAATTTTACATAGTCCGCGAAGTTAGGTGAGGGATATACGGCACAGATAAATTTAGTAAAACAGTTACTTTGAAGTCGAAGCCAGGTGGTAGAAAATTCGGAAGATTCAAGACCGTGGGCACGGGAGCAAGTGATGTCGTTGCGCACATATACGCAACAGCCAGCTTTGAATTGAAAATGAGAATAGAGACAGTAAGAGAAGACAGAAAAGGGACTGCTGTCAGTGCTCACAACACTAACAGCCTGTCTGATTTTACTGTCCAGCAACTATTTAGTCTCTCAAGGGTCCAGTAACTCCCCCCATTTGTTCCCCTGTTATCTCTGCCCTTTAGCCACTTTTGCATAATATTTTTTACCGCATTTTATTATTTGGATTTCTTTGGATTTGATTAGTTCACACACACACACACACACACACACACACGCACGCACGCACGCACGCACGCACGCACGCACGCACGCACGCACGCACGCACGCACGCACGCACGCACGCACGCACGCACGCACGCACGCACGCACGCACGCACGCACGCACGCACGCACGCACGCACGCACGCACGCACGCACGCACGCACGCACGCACGCACGCACGCACGCACGCACGCACGCACGCACGCACGCACGCACGCACGCACGCACGCACGCACGCAGACACACAGACACACAGACAGACAGACAGACAGACAGACAGACAGACAGACAGACACAGACAGACAGACAGACAGACAGACAGACAGACAGACAGACAGACAGACAGACACACACACACACACGCACACACCCTTCTGCTCTATTCGTAGATCCTGTTCAGGTCATTTTGTAGTTTTTCACAATCTTTATAGCTTTTTATTTCTCTTAATAGTTTTGCATCATTCGCAGACAAACTAATATAACTTTTTTTGAAATAAAAAGTTATATTAGTTTGCTTGCGGATGATACAAAACTATTAATATAAATAAAAGACTATAAAGATTGTGAAACACTACAAAATGACCTGAACAAGATCTACGAACGGAGCAAAAGATGGGAAATGGAATTTAATGTGAATAAGTGTAATGTGATGGAAATTGGAAAAAGCGAAGAGGTATAAATGGCAATATAAACTAGGAAATGAAGTAATTACAAAGGTTCATTAAGAAAAGGAACTGAGAGTGATAATGCAAAATAACAACCAGAAAACATATAAACGAAATATTTGGAGATACATACAGGATGTTGAAGAATATTAAAATGGTATTTCATTACATGGACCAGAGCTGGGCAGTATTTAGATACATTTGTATTTAAATACGTATTTAAATATATTTGTGTATTTAGAACTGTACTTATAAATACATTGGTTTTAACGTATCTAAATACAGTATTTAAATACTTTAATGGGTATTTAAATACTCATAATGCAAAATGTAAATACTTTTTTATCAGTTAATTTGGCCAAAAACCCGCCCAACTATCTGGCAACCCTGATGTTACAGTGAACCAATGTTTCCACTTTAAAGGAAATTTCCTTATTTTAAGGAAAGTTAGACCTGAAAAGGAAATTTCTAAGGAAACGCAAAATCTAAGGAAATCCTAAGGAAATCTAGTTTTTTTTTTACATTTCTAGCGATATGTAGATTAAGTTAAATAGCCAGGTGAGCTGAAAATACAAATTGTATTTGCCTTTGACAAAATGTCCAAAGAACAAATTATTAGTGTTAATTTCTTATATTTATATCTACAGCATCTACCGCAGCAAGGATAATGGGGAATGGGGAGGAGGGAGGCGGAGCGGAGCAAAGGTGGTGCATGGGTGGTGGTTGGCGACGGACTTGCGGGAGCCACGGGACAGGTGGGTAGAGCTCTAATGTCAAGTTCAGTTCCTGTCCTGCTGTCTGATAAACACCGTTAGCGTGTCTGGGATTCTGTTTTTGTTTTGTTCTTAAAAGGGAAATATACAAAAGGAAAGTATCCTTTATCATTTATCAAACATTTAATATTGTTAAAAAGGAACTACTGAATACATGTTAAAACTTGTGTGTCTTTAAAATGTATTTACAAATGTATTTAAATACAATTGATGTATTTAGTATTTAGCATTTAAATACAGTCGTAAAATGTATTTAGTTTTGGTATTTAGAAACATTTCTCCCATGTATTTAGTATTTAGTATTTAAATACATTCAATGTATTTAATGCCCATCTCTGACATGGACAAATATATGATGAGAAAGATAATTACTACAATGATCCGACCAAAAATGGAATATGCTGCCATTGTATGGTCCCCATATAAAAAAAAGTATGTGAAAAAGTTGGAGAGGATACAGAGAATGGCAACAAAGATGGTACCAGAGCTAGAAGAACTTTATTATGAGAAAAGGTTGAAGGAAATAAAGTTACCAACACTTGAGCAGAGAAGAGAAAGAGGAGACTTAATAACAATTTTTAAACTGATAGCTAAGATGGAAGAAACAGACAATGAGAAACTACTGACTCGGAAACAAAGAGAAGGTCGATACACAAGAGGACATACACAAAAATTAGAAAAAGGGAAATGCCTGAACAGCATAAAAAAGTACAGCTTCCCTCATAGAAATGTAGAAGTTTGGAATGGACTAAATGAGGAGGTGATATCGGCACATAATGTGCACCAATTGAAAGAAAGGCTGGATGAAATTATGTAGATACGGAGAAGGAACCACACGAGTGTAGCTCAAGGCCTGTAAAACACAACTAGGTAAATACAACTAGGTAAATACACACACACACACACATGGGTACTCCGTAGTGTAGTGGTTAGCACGCTCGGTTCACAACCGAGAAGTCCCGGGTTCGATCCCCGGGCGAAGCGGAAACAGATGGGCTGTTTCCTTAAAACCCGAGCCCCTGTCCACCCAGCAGTGAATGGGTACCGGGCGTTAGCCGGGGTTTGTGACCTGCTCTCCGGGGTGCTGGCTTCGGCCAAAACTAATCACTAAGGATGAATGATAAAATGTTGATATGGAGACGGGGCCATACGAGCGTTGCTCTGGCCCTGTAAAATACAACTAGATGAATACAACTAGATGAATACACACACACACACACACACACACACACACACACACACACACACACAGACACACACACACACACCACACACACACACACACACACACACACACACACACGCAGGCACACACACAGACACACACACACACACACAAAGACGCACACAAAAACACACACAACCGCACAAACACGCACACAAACACACACATACACACACAAATGTGCATTTCTACCCTGCATTTTTCAACGTCGTTTATTAGACGTCCAACTCAACAGGAACTAAGTGATTCACGGAGAGATGCCACCGAGCGCCTAACTTCTGATCTTTCTATAATTTCTGATTGGGGCAAAGCAAACCTTGTTTTGTTCAATGCCTCAAAAACACAATTTCCTCACCTATCTACTCGACAAAACCTACCAGATAACTATCCCCTCTTCTTCAATGACACTCAACTGTCTCCTTCTTCTACAATGAACATTCTAGGACTATCCTTTACTAAAAATCTGAGCTGGAAATCTCACATCTCATCTCTTGCTCAAACAGCTTCTAAGAAGTTAGGTGTGCTGTGGCGTCTGCGTCCTTTTTTTTCTCCCTCCCAATTGCTTGCTCTCTACAGGGGCCTTATCCTCCCATGTATGGAGTATGGTCTCACATGTTTGGGGAGGATCTACTCATACAGCTCTCCTAAACAGGGTTGAGTCAAAAGCTTTTCGTCTCATCAACTCCTCTCCTCTGACTGACTGTCTTCAATCCTTAAATCACCGCCGCAATGTTGCTTCTCTTGCTCTCTTCTACCGTTATTTTCATGCTCACTGCTCTTCTGAACTTGCTAACTGCATGCCTCCCTCACTCCCGCGGCCTCGCCGCACAAGACTTTCTACTCATTCTCATCCCTATTCTGTCCATCTTCTTAATGCAAGAGTTAATCAGTATCTTTACTCTTTCATCCCTTTCACTGGTAAACTCTGGAACTCTCTTCCTGTTTCCATTTTTCCACTTTCCTATGATACTTAAATCTTTTCAAAAGAAGAGTAACAAGACACCTCCCGAACTAAATTGGCCTACCCCTCTGTTTTTATTTTATTCTCTTACTGTCTTCTTTATAGGGACTGGCAACTAAGTGGGCTTTGTGTTACCCATTTTTGTTGTGCCCTTGGCCAGTTCCTTGTGGTGTAAAAAAAAAAAAAAAAAAAAAAAAAATACACACACACACACACACACACACACACACACACACACACACACACACACACACACACACACACACACACACACACACACACACACACACACACACACACACACACACACACACACACACACACACACACACACACACACACACACACACACACACACACACACACCTGGGAAAGGTAACTGTGGTAACCCAGATGTCACACTAGTCCTGTGTCGCGGGGTAACGGATTCTCACCTACCAAAGGCTCAAAGGCTAATGCCACAGAGATGAGCACCGAAGCCACG
>JACEEZ010022200.1:170000-202500 GCA_016584305.1 Chionoecetes opilio
ATGTTATATCTCTGGCATCAGATGAGTTAGAAAGACGAATGAGGTGTCATTTTTTACCAGTTCTGACATTACAAAGCCACTGGAATGGTTATCGTACAGTTTAGAGATCATTTTGACCTCTAAATCCAGGAAGGCCACTGTCCGCCATCCTGAAAAACATATGTAATATCTTCGGCACAAGATAAGCTAGATGGATATGTGAAGTGTTGTTTTCCACTTATTTTACCATGACACTACTTCATTTTAAACTGCATACTAACTGTACATACTAGTCTGCCAATAATCTAACAAGAGGAGGAAGAGGAGGAGGAGGAGGAGGAGGAAGAAGAGGAGGAGGTGGTGATGGTAGTGGTGAAGGTGATGGTGGTAGTAGTAGAAGAATGCAAGGTCATAATTATTCTCTCTCTCTCTCTCTCTCTCTCTCTCTCTCTCTCTCTCTCTCTCTCTCTCTCTCTCTCTCTCTCTCTCTCTCTCTCTCTCTCTCTCTCTCTCTCTCTCTCTCTCTCTCTCTCTCTCTCTCTCTCTCTCTCTCTCTCTCTCTCTCTCTCTCTCTCTCTCTCTCTCTCTCTCATCACAACCCAATTCCCTACTAACCCACTTCATCCTATCACTCAGAAATAATCCTCACAAATAACCTTTAATAACAAAATACTTCTCTCCCACATACACTCTCCTTTCATCACACTATACCATCACTATATCATCATACCATCACTATATCATCATACCATCATCACTATACCACATGTCGAGAGATTTGATGCAAAGTTGGCACCGAGAACTGGTCGATCCTCAGGATTCTGAGAAGGATGTTCTGGATCAAATGATTCTGGCTGCACAATCATGACATTAGTGTGGTGTGACTGGCCAGCACCGGTCAGTGTGTCGCTCTTGAAGTCATCGTTGTCGACTATAGCGATGGTAGGTTTACCCTCCGCTAGTTCGAACGGTCAATCATATGAGCACTTGAGGTCATTGACCACCCAAAAATCGCGCAGCATAAGTACGTCATTGTAACTGATTCCCAGTCCATCTTTGTGCATTATGTCGACAATTTCCCTACTCTTGGTCAGTCCATGTAGCAAAACAGAGAGATTTATCTCAAATGCAGTGCGTTTTCCAATGATGTAGCTTGTGAGGATAGATGCAATCGACCGGACGGGTGGACTGTCATCAATTGCAGACTTATTTGGGTTTTTCAACCATGTGATCAGCTTCAGCAGGAACTCATTAGGGTCTTCTTCTTTCTCCAACTCGTGTATGTATTGGGGCCAGGGAATAGTATTTGTCCTGATGACTTGCTCTTTGAGTCGTTCCGCAACATTCATCACCAACTGATCATTGCTAACACCCAATGAAGATATTGCTGCCTCAATGTATGTACCTGCTGCTGTTGTATCATATACCAGTTCACTCACATTCTTTTGAATACGTTCATGAAATCCGATGAAATCGGATGAAATCCCCCAAATCCCCCATTCATTTGGGGGATGAAATCCCCCAAATTTATTGATGAGAATTTCCTTTAAGTAGTTGGACTTTACTGCTGAGGTATGTCCGTGATTTGAGATAATGCGCTTATAGTCCTGCAGGAGACTTTGCAGTGTCCGAATGTTCATGGTCTTTGAAGATGACTTGACGAATGTGATGAAAGAAGAGAGCCTGGGCCTCTCGGAGGTTTAACCGCTGCAGATGTTGAGTACTTTCATCTGAAAGAGGCTTGTGGTCGCTGACATATTTGCGCCAGCACGAGCGATGGTAGCGGATTTCCAACCCAAATGCTGTTTGGCTATCTGGGATGGATGCAATCAGAGTGTCAAGTCTCAATCTCATGACGTCATTTTCCAGACGGACAGTATGTAACTTGAATTTAGTCCAGGCATCTACTATTGATAGAAGTAAAATCTGCTTGTTGCGATTACTACTCTTGTATCCCCCTTTCATGCACCACACACATAGAGTCTTATCATGAAGGACACCCATGCTGGAGCGGAGCCTTTTAGGTGCACTGGCCTCTGGCGGAGGGTCTTGTTGATCTGATGTTTCATTTCTTTCACGATGTTCCTCGGATTTCTGTTTGCGTCTTTCAGCTTGACAGAGCTTGCGCTTGCTGGATAATGATACGTAGCAAGTGCTATGCATGTGGTGACCTTTAGGTCCCTTCTCCCAATCCACATTTTCATGTACATGTTGAAACTTATCAAGTTCTCTCCATTTTAAAGACTTTTCCCGGATGGATTCCCACTTCTCAGGTGTAATGTTTTCCAAACGGTCATCTGCTGTACATGGCTTTCCACAGAGTAAAATGCACTTGTATTCATCTAAAGCCTTGTCTTGTAACTCTTCACTGTCTGTTCTATTATCCATTCTTTTAGTCACTTTACAAGTCGGCGATTTTCATTAGACGGGCATGCGATGCACCTGAAACAGAATAAAATGAATATAACATATCATTTGTTTTGCCATGTTACTGTTTCTGGGCATCAATGCAGCTGGAAAAGTATGAAAAGAAATATTAGATATTAAATACAGCATGTTTTCCCCATTTCGCCGTATCATACTTGAAAATGTATGTCAGGATGTCCCTCAAACTCTAAAATAATATTTCCAATGAGTTTATCATGCTAATATAAGTGGAAAACAACACCTCACATATCCATCTAGCTTATTTGTGCCGAAGATATTACATTTCATGTTTTTCAAGATGGCGGACAGTGGCCATCCTGGATTTAGAGGTCAAAATGATCCCTAAACTGTACGATAACCATTCCAGTGGCTTTGTAATGTCAGAATTAGTAAAAAATGACACCTCATTCGTCTTTCTAATTCATCTGATGCCAGAGATATAACATTTTATGTTTTTCAAGATGTCGGCGGCGGCCATTTTCAATATTGGGCTCTAGAAAAGTTAGCCATCATTTTCCTGAGGGGCATAGGAGCAAATTTTTCATTAAAATGGTCCAGGTTATCCAATCCATCGAGAAAAAAAGGTAGGAAGTCAAAATGGTCCCGGACTCCAAGAAAATGACTACAATTATGTTGAATGTTCATTCAAAATACCTAATCCACAAAAAAATATTCCTTTCCACGCCTTATTTCCCTAAAAACATGACTTTTGTAAAAATTGCGGGAAAAACAACAGCCGTGGCGAGAAGCATGCTAGTGACGTCACAGGAGTAAGTCTCCCAGCCCTGCCTGATACAAATACACGGAGACTCAGAAAAAAATATAGTACTTGAAGAATTTTGGGTGTTTCTGATGATTTTTTTTGCGATATGGCATATACTTGCATCCTTCATGGGTACAGCAAGAAAGCTGTGCCTTTCCAGAGAGCTTAGCACCCATTTCCGATCTATTTGGTCAGGATATATGTGTGCAGTGCCAAAGCCGTCTCTATGTAAAAGCTTGCGTCTGGGAGAGCAGGATGGACGTGACGTCAGTAGCAGAGTCTGCTCCGCAAGTCAGTAGGAGCCGAGCTTTCAGCGAGTGAGGATGTACGGGGCGGTACGGCTCTCATTGCACCCACCTTTCACCCACTGTTAACTCTTCGCCATTTAATATTTTGCTCAAAAACATTTTACATAGAGAATATCAATAGAAGCGGAATTTAATTTGCTTTCCATTGGTATATTTCGTTTACTGATAAATGAATTGGTAGCATGCATAAATTAGCGTTAACTAAATACATAACATCATGAAATCGGGAAATTTCCTATCTAATATATGTTTATCAGTATAAAAGATATACTGTTATCTTTGGAAATGTTTGTTCTATAATATTATCAAATAAAAAACCGTAAAACACACTAAAGAAATGCCATTATGAGACTCGCAAGAAATATGCATGAACTTAAACTCTTCGCCATTTAATATTTTGCTCGAAAACATTTTACATGGAGAATATCAATAGAAGCGGAATTTAATTAGCTTTCCATTGTTATATTTTGTTTTCTGATAAATGAATTAGAACCATACATACATTAGCGTTAACTAAATAAATAACATCATCAATCGGGAAAAATTACCCGATTTCATGATCTTCTTAGTTAGTTAACGCTAATTTATGTATGATTCCAATTCATTTATCAGAAAACGAAATATAGCAATGGAAAGCTAATTAAATTCTGCTTCTATTGATATTCTCCATGTAAAATATTTTTCAGCAAAATATTAAATGGGGAGGAGTTAAAGTTCATGCATATTTCTTGAGAGTCTCATAATGGCATTTCTTTAGTCTGTTTTACGGTTTTTTATTTGATAATATTATAGAACAAACATTTCCGAAGATCACAATATATCTTTTATACTGATAAACATATATTAGGTACGAAATTACCCGAGTTCATGATGTTATGTATTTAGTTAACGCTAATTTTTGCATGCTGCTAATTCATTTATCAGAAAATAAAATATAGCAATGGAAAGCTAACTAAATTCCGCTTTTATTGATGTTCTCCATGTAAAATGTTTTCGAGAAAAATATTAAATGGCGAAGAGCTTAAGTTCATGCATATTTCTTGAGAGTCTCATAATGGCATTTCTTTAGTGTTTTACGGGTTTTTATTTGATAATATTATAGAACAAACATTTCCGAAGATAACAATATATCTTTTATACTGATAAACATATAATTAGGTAGGTAAACTTGTCATCTCGGTGGCCTCATACAGACTCCGTCCGTGACGTCATCAATCTCAGGCGCAGGCTTTTACATACAGACGGCTTTGGCAGTGCCCGTGGGTGGCGGGTGAGAGGCACGCGGCTACACAATGTGCTTCACACCGCGTGACACTCATCCGCCTCTCACTGGCGCTGCATACACATAACCTGGCCAAATAGGTCAGAAATGGATGCTAAGCTCTCTGGAAAGGTACAGCTTTCTTGCTGTACCCATGAAGGATGCAAGTATATGCCATATCGCAAACAAAATCTATCAGAAACACCCAAAATTCTTCAAGTACTATATTTTTTTCTGAGTCTCCGTGTATTTGTATCAGGCAGGGCTGGGAGGCTTACTCCTGTGACGTCACCGAGCCGTGGTCCGTCGTCTGCTGGTCATCAGTTGTGTTTTGAGAGCTCGGGGAATTTTCTGATTTTGAATGCGGATCATTTAAAAACGGGTGACTGGATGCAAAAAGTGACAACATATTATTGATATACTCGAGCATGGCTATATTTTGACTGCATTAAATCAGGAATGATGAAATGGTCTGGACGATTACTTTAAGTGTATCCCGTTTAGACAAAGTTGGTGTGTTTTTTCCTGAAATGTGATTTAGGTGATTATAAAAGCTATAATCAATACCTACAAATTCATTGATTGTTTCTGTGTGTGTGTGTGTGTGTGTGTGTGTGTGTGTGTGTGTGTGTGTGTGTGTGTGTGTGTGTGTGTGTGCGTGCGTGCGTGAGTGCGTGTGTATATGTGTGAGTATTTATCTAGTTGTATTTGTACAGGTCCTGAGAACATAATAACATAAGAAAATAAGGAAGCTACAAGAGGCCGCGAGGCCTACCACACACGTGGTAGTTCCTGTCACCTAACACTACCTACATCCACCTTCCGTCCCCACCCATGAACCTATCCAGCCCCTCTTTAAAGCTCCCCAATGACTCCGCACTAACTACCTGTCTACTGATCCATTCCAATCATTCACCACCCTATTTGTGAACCAGTTTTTCCCTATTTCCTTTCTAAATCTACGCCCTTCCAGCTTGAATCCGTTACTTCTTGTTCTACCCTGGTTAATAGCCGTAAGAACTTTTCCTACCTCTCCTTTATTAAATCCCTTTATCCATTTAAAAACTTCTATCAGATCGCCCCGTACTCTGCGTCTCTCGAGTGAGTGTAACTTTAATAACTTCAATCTCTTCTCATAACTAAAGTTACGCATTCCTTGTTTCATTGTGGTCATCCTTCTCTGCACTGATTCTAACAAGGCTATATCCATCCTGTAATATGGAGACCAAAACTGAACCGCATAGTCTAGGTGAGGTCTGGCTAGAGCCAGATAAAGCTTTAGAATAACTTTCGCACTTCTACTTTTAACACTTTTGGTAATGAATCCTAATACTCTATTAGCTCTATTTCTAGCTTCAATTCATTGTTTCCTAGATCGGAGGCCTGGGCTCACCCTCACTCCAAGATCTTTTTCACCTTCTGATCTTTTCAGCGATACATTGCATATGGTGTATCTATTACCAGGGTTTTTTCTACCAACATTCATAACGCTGCCCTTATCAATATTAAATTCCATCTGCCATCTGACTGCCCACTCATTAAGTTTATCTAAGTCTCCCTGCAATATGTTTACATCAGACTGTGATCCAATAATCCTACCTACCTTAGTATCATCAGCAAACTTGCTGATATCACTGTTAATCCCACTATCCAAGTCGTTGATGTAAATCAAAAATAGTAATGGATCCAAAACAGACCCTTATGGAACTCCCTTTGTCACCTGTCCCCATTCAGATTTAGAACCATTAATTGTAACCCTTAGTTGCCTATTTCTTAGCCAAGCTCTGATCGAATGGACAACCTTCCCATCTATTCCATGAGCCTTAACCTTATTTAAGAGTCGCTCGTGTGGTACTTTGTCGAATGCCTTACTAAAGTCCAGGTATATTATATCATAATCCTTATCATTATCTGCCGTCCCATAAACATTCCTATAAAAACTCAATAAATTGGTGAGACATGACCTACCCTTGGAGAATCCATGTTGTAAATCATTGATCAAACTATGTTTTTCTAAGTGCTCTTTAATGTTTATTGCAATAATAGATTCCAATAATTTACCTACCACTGACGTTAGACTTACGGGTCGATAATTTGACTTTAGTCCTCTGTCTCCCTTCTTAAATATGGGGACTACATTTCCTTTCCTCCACAATAACGGCACATCGCCTATCCCAACCGATTTCCTAAAAATGTGCACTAACGACTCACTAACGACCTCTTTGCATTTTTTTAATACTCTGGGATACACTTCATCTGGTCCTGGCGATTTAAAACTCTTCATTTTATCTATACCCTCTTCCACCATTTCCCTAGTTATCACAATTTCTTTGAGTTTCTCCTCATCGCTTCCTTTGAACATCTGTTCACTTTCAGGTATTGACTGTGTATCCTCCTCAGTAAAAACACTTAAGAAATAATCATTTAGATTTTTACACATATCCTCATCCGTAATTAAGACCTCACCCTGCTCTAATCTTAACAGCCCCACTAATTTCCTTGTCTTGGTGTTATACACCTGATAGAACCCCCTTGGGTCGCTTTTCGCCTGTCCTGCTACTTTAATTTCATAATTGCTCTTAGCTACTCTTGTTAATCTCTTCACTGTCCTCGCCATAACGTTATACTGTTCTTTGCTTTCCCGTCCATCCTTGAACCTTAGATACATGTTTCTTTTTACTCCAATGTTGTGCTTTAAACTAGTGGTCATCCATTTCGGGTAACTCTTCCTTGACCTTATCGCCCTATAAGGAATATTTTGTTGTGTCCTTCAATTAAACTCCTGACAAATAAGGTATAATCCCCCTCCGCCCCGACCTCACTTCCAGCTTTATCCGCGCTGACCTTGGAACATTCCTTTATCCTACTCCCCCCGATAATCCCCTCCAGGTGTCTTCCTAATCCTTCATAATTGGCCTTTCCAGCTGTCACCGCCCTGACTTTGGAACATTTCTTCCCCTCCATCCCACACCCCTTATTAATTCCATCCAGGTGTCTTCTTAACCCTGCATAATTGGCCTTTCTGAAATTAGGTACTCTTTGTTTATTGACACTTATTTTTCCAACTTCCCATTTTAAGCAAAATCTGATTTCATAATGGTCGCTGTTAGCTAACTTTCCACCAACCTCCAAATCTGTAACTAAATCTTCCCTGTTTGTCAGTAATAAATCTAGAATATTATCTCCTCTAGTAGGCTCCTTGATTGCCTGGCTTAGGAAGTTATCCTGGATTATATTTAACAATTCCTCTTCGTCGTTGTCTCCTATAATTAAATCCCAGTCTATATTCCTAAGATTCAAATCTCCTACCATGCATAGTCGATTATATCTGCAAGCCTCGTTTATTTCTTGCCATATAGGAGCTGAATCCTCTTTACATAAGTTTGGACACTACACCCAAAACCATTTTCTCAGTTCCCTCCGTAACCTCTACCAAAGACTACTGGACTTGCTACTCGTGCCCCGCGCCAACCCGCTCATGACCAGTGGAGGCCAGTTTTGCGATTCCTGACATTTTCGAACATCACCCCCATTTCCCTTCCTGTGATTTATCAGTATAAATGATATACCGCTATCTTTGCAAATGTTTGTTCTATAATATTTTCAAATAAAAAACAGTAAAATACACTAAATAAATGACATTATTTGAGAGTGAAAAAATATGCATGAACTAACATGAAACTGAAATAAATTCACTTAAACTCTTCGCCATTTAATATTTTGCGTGAAAACATTTTAAATGAAACATATCAATAGAAGCGGATTTTCATTAGCTTTCCATTGATATATTTCGTTTTCTGATAAATGAATTAGAACCATACATAAATTAGCGTTAACTAAAACAATAGCATCATCAATCGGATTGGCAAGTAAAAAAGGGTTCCATGAATACAGTAGACTATGGTGTATCAGTATAAATGATACACTGTTATCTTCGTAAATGATTGTTCTATAATATTATCAAATAAAAAACTGTAAAATACACTAAAGAAACGCCATTATGAGACTGAAGAAATATGCATTCATTTAAACTTTCCGCCATTTAATATTTTGCGTGAAGACTTTTTACATGCAACATATCAATAGAAGCGAAATTTTATTAACTTTCCATTGATATATTTCGTTTTCTGATAAATTAATTAGAACTATGCATAAATTAGCGTTAATTAAATAAATAACATCATCAATCGGGTAATTTTCCCGCTTGATGAGGTTATTTATTTAGTTAACGCTAATTTATGTATGGTTCTAATTCATTTATCAGACAACGAAATATATCAATGGAAAGCTAATTAAATTCCGTTTCTATTAATATGTTTCATGTAAAATGTTTGCTTGCAAAATATGAAATGGCGAAGAGTTTAAGTGAATATTAAGTTCATCCATATTTCTTCACTCACTCATAATGTAATTTCTTTAGTGTATTTTACAGTTTTTTATTTGATAATATTATGAAACAAACATTTACGAAGATAACGGTATATCATTTATACTGATAAACCATAGGAAGGGAAATGGGAGTGATGTTCGCAAATGTCAGGAATCGCAAAACTGACCTCCACTGGAAATAGCCCAAAATGAGTAGCAAGTCCAGTATACAGTAGTCTTTGCCTCTACCCATATAGACTGTATGCTGTCATCTGTTTTTATAACATTATTAACACAAGACTGCAATGTATCTCTTGCATAAAGCGCAACTTCTCCACCTCGCCTGCCTAACCTGTCCTTGTGAAATAACTTATACCCAGCTATCTCGATCTCAGGATCAAATACCTTTCCTGACATATCCAACCATGTTTCTGTTAATGCTATTAAATCAAAATCCTCTACATTATTAAATTTTATTCCTCTCAGGAAATCTATCTTGTTTAAAATACTCCTACAGTTTGTATAGTAAACCTTCAAGCAACTCCTCTTCTTTTTATCCATTTTCCCTTTATCTTTAACTAAACCCCTCCTCTCTCTCTTCTTACGAATCACTTTAGTTCCCTGCCTTCTGAAACTCCTCCTAGTGTCGCAAGTTTCCTTTACCCAGACCCCAGTGTCTAATCCCCGGTTCTCTATCTTAAAAAAGCCTGCAGTGCATCTACCTCCCTTTCAAGGGATTCAGACAAGATCTGAACTCCTTTCCTCGAAAAGTGCACCCCGTCCCTGCGGTAGAGGTGGTTGTGCCCGAAAAAGAGGTCCCAGCTGTCGACAAAGGCCCAACCATTGGCTTTGCAATGAAGTGCCAGCCGGCAATTCAGAGCAATAGCCCTGGAGTAACACAAGTCGTCTACATAGCGTCATGGAAGCAATTCCTCACTCCTTACACACTCAACATAGTTTCCCCCATCGCTCAGGCAGACGATGGGCTTTTTCCCTTGGTCCGCCATGCACTCAACTATCTTATCACTAACATAACCTATCCCCTTCCCTGGGTAACTCACCGAATTCATACGTAGCCCATCCCTGTCACAGAACCTGCTGTCGAGATGCCTAATCTGACTGTCACCAACAACCAAGATTTTACCTGCGGGTAATGATGTACCGTCTACCGTCCTTACCTCCTTATCTTCCTCTTGTAGCCCCGAGAGTACCTGAAATGAATTCGTGCACACAACATGGTCATTGTTTACCTTTCTCTCATTCGGGCGGGCTCTACCATGGTCAACTACTTTCCATCCACCAATCCCTGGTGACTTACTAGGGACCCCTCCCTTAGTAGTAGCCCGAGGCACGTCTCCCTCTGGTACTTCTCCAGGTACATCCCTCGCATGTGCCCCTCTATTCACTCCACTTGGACCTCCACCTCCATACTTAAGAGATCGTATCTCTATTTCCTGCTTCCTCACCACGCTTTTCAAATCACTCACTTCCCTTACAAAGCACCTTTTCAGGCCTTCAATCGCCTCCAGAATAGACAAGTGCCACTCCACAACCTTCACTGCAGTCCCCCTCGACCCTTCTCCCTCCTTCTACCACACTCGTTTTCACCTCAGACTCCTTCACACCACCCTCTCCTCCACTTCTCCTCCCACTTCACCTCCACAACACCCTCGACTTGACGAACAACACCATCGCCTCCACTATCCACACCGTCGTCTCCACTAGCCATGCCGACGCTAATCTCCTCTGCAGCTGCCATCTTAATCCTCTCTGACCTGACTCAACACACACACGGAACTGCTCGGAGCACGTCTTGTCTCCCCACCAGACAACGAACGACTGAGAACTGGTAACTAGTAATGTTGGTAGTAGTAGTGTTGGTACTGGTAATGGTGAGCTACGTTCATATGGTCCCGTCTCCATGCATGTCTACATTATATATTTTTGTTTCCTTAGTGCTTAGTGTTGGCCGAGGCCACCACCCTGCAGAGAGGCAGGTAAAGTATATTACGTAAGATAAGGAAAACTGCCACTATTTCTAATTTTAGAAGTCCACAACGGGTGACCATTGTTTTGCGCACCTGTCTTTATACATAATTTTTTACTACAGTAATAAAAGCGAAAAGAATGGCACGCACCGAACCCTATATATCGATAGCATGCACGTGTGTTAACTGGATGTAAAACGAGTCTTTCAAACACAATAAAATACGTTTTTTTTGTTGAAATATATGCTCTCTAGTCTGTGGACCCTCATGATGCCCTGCTCAAAGTGTAGTAAAACTAGCGGTAACACA
Organism: Chionoecetes opilio; assembly: GCA_016584305.1. Classification (NCBI taxonomy): domain Eukaryota; kingdom Metazoa; phylum Arthropoda; class Malacostraca; order Decapoda; family Majidae; genus Chionoecetes; species Chionoecetes opilio. Next base: position 181,404 of record JACEEZ010022200.1, read on the forward strand.
GGCTTAAGAGACTCTAATTAGGAGAGCACATCCACGACGGTTTGGAGCGCCGACGTCACTAATTCATAATTTCCTTGGTGCATCTCTAGATAGCTACCAGTCACCTTTCTACTTCGATGTGCCTGTGAAAACTCATTTCATAACGATCCTAGTCTCTATCTCACTACTCAAGACAACTATGGAGATGATATAGCAATCACAATTATTGGACATTATCGTGTACAAAATGTTTATTCTATGAGGTATTCAGTCTTCCAGTCTCAGCTAATGGAAACTGTTGTTTTACCGCCTTGAGCATCGTCCTTTGAATCTTTAAAGGAGGAAGAAAAATTACCCTGATGACGTTCCTCGGAGCTAAAGAAAAAAAATGCAGATAATTACATAAATTTAGCAATGTTCGGACTAAAAGCTTTGTTAACAGAGCAGAAAAACACAGAAAGGAAATTCTTCCTCAGAACAACCCGGATTTATCAGATTAAAAGAACGACGAATACTGAAGCGTGGAGAGGAGAGTTAAAGAAGCCATGAAAATTGTGTTTACAAACTGAGCATCGCAAAATGAAGAGGAATTAAAGTCCAACTGGATCAACCAAACACCCAGAAAAGCCCCATTGTGGTCAAACAGCTCCTCGCAGTCCTCTACTGCCTAATGATGCTTGGACTTGGTGTTTCGTTCATCCTTCTGGGCCATTATTCACATAGCTGCCATGATCCCCTAGTCACCAATGATCGAATCCTTCATACAAAATCTGTCGTCAAGAGAAAATGAGTCACATCACCCAAATCTGATACAACCGAGCATTGATAACATATGTTGTTAGTTGAGAAAAACTGCAATGGTTTGATATTTTTTGTTTGATCAGATAAGTTGTGGCAAGAACGTCTTCGCCTGGTTCCTACCGCCTTCATGACGTGTACCGGTGCTGCCGCTGGCGATGTTCCCGATGTTCTAATTCACGTTGGTTGGGAAAATAAAAGCGTCGATTGGTAATGGCAGGATCTGTGCGATGAAACTTAGACTTAAAAGATGCGACTTCCAAAGTTCTTCCAACCAGCTGAACACCTCACTGTTGCCTCCTTTCCCTCCCAACATTCCCGTCTGATTACACATCCGCCAAAATACAGGAGCTGGTTGATACCCGTCGGAGTTTACTAGCAGAGCATCATTATACGCCATCATTAAACGATAGAGGCTTGTCAACCCTCCTCCCCACACACACATACACGTTATTGAGCTTGTCAGGGTGTTCATTGCCCTTAATTGGCTATAATGGAGTCGATAACACGGTACTCGGCTGTTGATAAATTATGGAAGTTAAGATTGCAATTTGAGTGTTCAGAGTAGAGACCCGCCGAAGCCTCTTGCCCAGTCTGACGTACCAGGCATGAAAGACCAGGGCAGGGATCCAAAGAGAGTTTACCGCCAATGGTACTAGCTCAACAACATACCTCTATTTCTACACCCCGGTGTTAACTGGTATCCAAGGACGAGACAAGGCAGTGGTGGTACGTGGTTGCTCATAGCTGAGTGGCTGAGCGACTACAATGACGTCACAGCCTCGCCAGAAAATCACAATTGTGTCAAAACAAACGTGCCAGCCAATCGATTGTGTCTCAAACGTGTCAGCCAATCACGAGGCAGGCATTATACCCGCATTATCAAACTTGTTGATATCTACCTCCAATCCTCATTCCGCATAAACTTTCAGCTTCGTCGTCCTTCTCAAAAAGTAAGTTTTTCCATTATTCCTTCATTCCATAATTCCCTGTACCATCTCTGTCGCTTATAACCTCTAACACTTGTTCCCACTACATGCGCGCCTCCGATGTGTTGTACTTATTTATATTCTCTAGCTTATTCCATCATTCCTTCATCCTCTGTGTCACCTCCGTCGCTTCAACACTTCTTTCCACCTCCACATACACGCGGTTAACACGCCGGTGGCTTGTACTTCCTTGTATTCTTTAGCTATTCCATTATTCCTTCCGAGGAATAGGCCGGTCTTCTTCCTCTTCTTGTGACCTCTTTCGCTTAGTTTCGCTTCGTAGCTCTCCTTCCTCTTGTGTTGGCCGAAGCCACCACTTCGGGAGGCGAGTCACAAACCCCAGGCTAACACCCGGTACCCATTCACTGGTGGGTGGACAGAGGCTCGTGTTTTAAGGAAAAGTGCACACCACATACGTGCAGGTGCTGTCTGCCGGAGCCATGCGTGGTGCTTTCTGGCATCGCTACCCGGGTCGAGATGCCGCACTCACCACCCATGGCACATCACCACATAACAAAATCACCACAAGCGCCTGGGTTTGCTCTATGGCCTAATTTCGTTTGTATATTTGCCCTGTTCAGTTCTTGAGTCAGAAAATATCATATATACTCAATTTATGAGGTTTTTTATGTACGTTGCTTCCTTAAAACCACCGTACAGGCAGTTGCCTTGTGAGCAGCAACTTTGACGTCATCAATCTCCTCTTTGGATACCAAATCAGCTGATGACAGATGTTAAGTTAACAACCATGGAGTTAAGCGTCATTGGATGTCCCCCCAGGGCACCTGAGAGGAGTGTGTGCTGAGTGACTCATTGGTTACGAGTCTCGGTGGGGAGTGAATATTGATTAAAGGCCGGTTCCCACTATCTCGCTTGTACGGCCGCCGTACAACAACAATGACGTCACCATCATCATCGCTTGAGTGGTATTTGTGGTAACTGGGCAGAGTTGGCAACTCCGCTCGAGCGGACACCGCCGAGCGGGAGAGATGACTTGAATTTAACTGTGTACGGCAGCCGTACAGCGGTACGGCGGTGCGGTAGACTTTGTTGTGACGTCATTGTGACGTCTTTGTTGTTGTACGGCGGCCGTACAAGCGGGTTAGTGGGAACCGGCCTTAAGGGGAGCGTCCGGCTAGAAATCCGAAAATAATCTGGAAAGAATTTTAAATACTGTAAAAAATTCCTGAAGAATGGTACCACCTTTAGAAGTATAATTTCGAAGTTTTAGCGCAAAATTCTTTATGGTTCCGTAGTTAAAGATGGTTCCCCCCACCCTACTACCCACCCTACATCGCGCGACATCCAGGATTATCTTGTGAATCAAGACAGCACAGTATTTGGCGTTGTCGGTACCTGTGCAGGAGGACAAAGATCCGGATCTTCAAGTCGCTTGTGATCCCTGTCTTACTCTATGGTTGTGAGACATGGACACTAAATAGCGACTTGATGAGGCGAATCGATGCCTTTGGTAATAAGTGTCTTCGCAGAATCACGAGGTATCGCTGGGATGATTACGTGTAAAATCAGCGATTGCACTGTGAGACTGAATCGAGGCCTATTACATACATAGTCCGTCAGCGCCAACTTCGACTATATGGGCATGTGGCACGCTACCCTGAAGCCGATCCTTCCCATCGGGTTGTATCTGTAAGAGACAAGCCGGCGTGGAGGAGGCCAAGGGGGCGACCACAAGGCTCGTGGCTGGGGCAAGTTGATGCTTCCTGTCGAGAGTTGCTTGGTATGGGAAAGGAGCCTGTATGGGGACTCGCGCATGGTGATCCCCGGGAGTGGCGTCGTAGGGTGGGCGAGGGGACGCGTCCCCCGGCGGATGTCCCCAATGATTGATTGATTGAATCGAAGGACAAACTTCATCGGCCCGTATTTAAAAAAAAAACATGATTTTTCTATGTTCAAAATTATATTTCTCAGCAAGTATTTGGTTGATTGCATTGAAACAAAAACTATGAGCAAGAACAATCATTGTTCTTCAAACGACCGTGATGTTTTTTTTTGTATATCTATGAACTGTGATTTTTGTTTGTTTTTGTAAACAAATGAAGAAGAATAATTTTTTTTTTTTTTTAAATCACAATAGGCAAATAACAAAAAAATGTAACGGCGAAATGTACACCACTATGCCGTGCCTTAGTCATAATATTTTAAAGTGGAAGGGGATCAATAATAACGGAAAAATAGCGCTTTGAACATTTAGAAAGGGGTGAAAGGGCACGGAAAGGAGGGGGGCTTGAAAGGAGCTTGGGATCTAATATTGGTGTACATGTTGTCACTACTTCATAACATAAATATTACATTGATTCACGCATATTTCCTGTAGTTATGGCATATCCAGTTCTAGCCGGACGCTCCCCTTAAAGTAATCGTCCAGACCATTTCATCAATCCTGATTTGATGTAGTTAGAGTATAGCCATTATCGAGTGTATCAACAATATGTTGTCACTTTTTGCATCCAGTCAGCCGTTTTTTAATAATCCGCAATCAAAATCTGTAAATTCCCTGAGCTTCGAAAACGCTGCTGGCAACTGGCAGACGATGCGCCACGGCTCGGTGACGTAAGAGGAGGAAGGCCTCCTCACTCCGCGCTGATCAGAAGCACGTAAACACAAGAGATAAATATAGTACTTGAAGATTTTTTGGGTATTTCTGATAGATTTTTTTTGCGATATGCCACATGCATGCATCCTTTATGGGTGCAGCAAGACAGCTGTGCCTTTCGACAAAAGTTTGCACACGTTTCCGACTGATACGACAACGTTAAATGTGTTGAAAAGATTAGTGCGGCGGACTGGAACGGGAAGTTGAAATTGGCAAGGATTTGTAGTGATACACTCACCACACACACACACACACACACACACACACACACACACACACACACCACACACCACACACACACACACACACACACACACACCGCACACACACACACACACACACACACACACACACACACACACACACACACACACACACACACACATACACACACACACTCTCACCACACACACTCACACACACACACTGGTCACCACCCTATGCGGCCGCCGTCCCCATGCGGCCGCCCGTATGATCCACATATATAGAGGGCAGTCGCACGGAGCAAACTATTGTTATACGTATATGTTTATTGTGCGTTCTGTTTAACTTATATAACTATATGTTAAACATAAGATATGTCATAAATTACTAACCTAACCTCACTATAACCCCTAAAAATTACTAACCTAACCTAACCTCACTATAACCCCATAAAAGTTACTAACCTAGCCTCACTATAAGTTACTAACCTAACCTCACTATAACTCCTAAAAGTTACTAATCTAACCTCACTATAAGTTACTATCCTAACCTCACTATAACCCCCTAAAAGTTACTAACCTAACCTCACTATAACCCCTAAAAGTTACTAACCTAACCTCACTATAACCCCTAAAAGTTACTAACCTAACCCCGGTTAGGGGTTAACTAAGAAAAAAAGGTACAACTTTGCTCCTTTAAGGGTGCAAAATGATGTCACACATTTTGAACCTTTTAGGGTGCAAAGTTGCACCTTAACACAAGGGTGCAACTTTTGCACCTTATGGTAGGGTGCAACTTTGTACCTTTAAAGGTGCAAATATGCACCTTTAGAAGGGCAAGTTTGAGTAAAATATCTACCTTTAGAGGTGCAACTTTGCACCCTTATGGGTTCAAAACATGCACCTTTAGAGGTGCAACTGTGCACCCTGATGGGTGCAAAATATGCACCTTTGCATCCATAAACGCTATCTTTAATCTCTAACACCCATCTCTGAAGGTGCAGGTTTTGCACCCATGAGGGTGCAAAATGATGTCACACATTCTGAACCTTTAAGGGTGCAAAGTTGCACCTTAACACTAGGGTGCAACTTTTGCACCTTATGGTAGGGTGCAGCTTCGTACCTTTAAAGGTGCAAATATGCACTTTTAGAGGGGCAATTTTTGAGCAAAATATCTACCTTTAGAGGTGCAACTTTCCACTTTTATGGGTGCAAAATATGCACCCTAAGAGGAGCATATTTTGCACCCTCAAAAAGCATGTCACAGATTTTGCATCTTTATGGGTGCAAAGTTGCACCTTGCCGCTAGGGTACATCTCTTGTGCCAGATAAGTATGCTTGCCGCGACCAGATGCCAGTTCTTATGCCGCCAAGCTAAACACCTACGCATGGTAAATTATTTATATGGTAATACTTTCCTGCAAACAAGATGTCATATATGGTATATATATACTAGACTGTATAATATATAATTAAGTATTTGTGCCGCTTCTATACCGCACGGTTGTCTAGCTTATAACTCCATAATTTTATTCATAAGTCATCAGACATCAGACAAGTACGTACTTAACTCTATCACTTCCATTCAAATATATACCGAGCGACATTAGTTTTGCCCTAAAACAGGAGTAGCAATCACTTCTTATTCCTCCTTTCACTGTGAGAACACATCATCTACATTGTCTTGTTTAAAGTAAATCCAATCAACATTTAGTGCAGTCATACAAATTATGTTTTATCTCACGCTCAGTTATTTGAGTAAATAATATTTCTATACTATGCAATACATTTTTCATAAAAAGATAACACAATACTTAATAATAATAATAATAATAATAATAATGTCGGTGGTATTAATGATAATAATAAGTTATAATAATAGATGGGGGGCCTTCAGATCTTCGATGATAATGATTATATATATAATTTATATAATATATAATGATTATATATTATATAGATACAATAATAATAATTATGATTATATAAAAAAGAATAACAATAATGATAATGATGATGATAATAAGCATAATAATATTAGTATACTACTAATAATAAAAATAATAATAATAATAATAATAATAATAATAATAATAATGAAAATGTCAGTAATAATAATTACAATAATATTAATGATAACTGTAATTATATTATTAATAATATTGATAATTATTATTTGTTATAGTCGGAAATGCTCTTATTTTCATTATCATTAATACAATTTTCACCACTCAATTTTTTCATTATTTTTATGACTATCATTATCACTGTTGATATTATTGTAATAATTGGTATTAGTGTTTTGATTATTATTATTAGTGTTATTACATCATTATTATTATTGTAGTTTTCAATAAAGTAATTATTATTGTTTCAATCACTATAGTATACTCCCAATATACAATAATAATATTATAATCATTAATATCAATTATACCATATATAATTATAATAGATAAAATAGTAACAATAATATCAATTATGATAATAATGATGATATTAAGAATTTCTAGAATGGTGTTGATAATAATAACAATAATAATGAAAATATCAATTATAATGATAAAAAAAATAATCATAATGATATAAATATCAATGATGAATTATAATGATATTGGTAATAATGCGGATAATAGAAATACAAAAAATATATAGTAATGATAATAATAATAATGATAATAATAATAATAATGATAATAATAACAGAAAAATATATAATATATTTCCCTGGCCCATCCGCCTTGTATAAATATCAAGAAAGGTGCAAGTTTTGCACCTTTCTATGTTTGCACCCTAAGAGTACCTTTAGAGGTGCAAAATTGCACCTTCCGCCCGGCAAGCGGATTTTGCACCCTAAATGTCAAATTTGCACCTTTCCTGCACCATTTTTTTTTAGTGTGTACCATAACCCCCTAAGAGCAACTAACCTAACCTCACTATAACCGAGGCCACCGAGATGACAAGGCCTGATACATCGCCCGTGACGTCACACCATCTAGTGCCCACCCGCTCCGCTCCCCGTACAAGTTTACCTACCTAATATATGTTTATCAGTATAAAAGATATACTGTTCTCTTCGGAAATGTTTGTTCTATAATATTATCAATTAAAAAACCGTAAAACACACTAAAGAAATGCCATTATGAGACTCTCAAGAAATATGCATGAACTTAAACTTCGCCATTTAATATTTTGCTCGCAAACATTTTACATGGAGAATATTAATAGAAGCGAAATTTAATTAGCTTTCCATTGATATATTTAGTTTTCTGATAAATTAATTAGAACCATACATAAATTAGCGTTAACTAAATAAATAACATCATCAATCGGGATAAATTACCCGATTTCATTATCTTTTTAGTTAGTTAACGCTAATGTATGCATGCTGCTAATTCATTTATTAGAAAACTAAATATGTCAATGGAAAGCTAATTAAACTCCGCTTCTATTGATATTCTCCATGTAAAATGTTTTAGAGAAAATATTATATGGCGAAGAGTTTAAGTTCATGCATATTTCTTGAGAGTCTCATAATGGCATTTCTTTAGTGTGTTTTACTTTTTTTTATATATAATATTATAGAACGAACATTTCCAAAGATAACAGTATATCTTTTATACTGATAAACATATATTAGGTAGGAAATTACCCGATTTTATGATGTTATGTATTTAGTTAACGGTAATTTATGCATGCTGTTAATTCATTTATCAGAAAACGAAATATATCAATGGAAAGCTAACTAAATTCTGCTTCTATTTATATTCTTCATGTAAAATGTCTTCGCGCAAAATATTAAATGGCGAAGAGTTTAAGTTCATGCATATTTCTTGAGAGTCCCATAATGGCATTTCTTTAATGTGTTTTACGGTTTTTTATTTGATAATATTAAAGAACAAACATTTCCGAAGATAACAGTATATCTTTCATACTGTTAAACATATATTAGATAGGTATACTTGTATGGGGAGTGGAGCTGGTGGGCACTAGATGGTGTGACGTCACGGGCGATGTATCAGGCCTTGTCATCTCGGTGGCCTCGCTATAACCCCCTAAAAGTTACTTATATTTGCCGTAGGCGGCCGCATGGAGCCCCACGCCGCATTGGCGAGATGTATCAACCGTTGGTGTAAGGGGTTGTTGTGTGTAAGGGGGTGTTGTGGTTAAGGGGTTGTTGTGTGTAAGGGGTTGTTGTGTGTAAGGGGTTGTTGTGTGTAAGGGTTGGTTGTGTGTATAAGATAAGATTAAGATTTCTCCTACTAGACACTTTGCAAAGTACCAACTACAAAGGTTATTGACTATACAAAGCGCCGCAACGTCAGCACGAACTAGGCGGACTCGACCGCTGACGAATGCACGAGGGACGCTGCCACATGCGAACTCACGTCTTCTACCAACCTTGTGATCACCCCTGACGGGGCTGTTGGTGTATTAAGGGTGTTGTATGTAAGGGGTGGTTGTGTGTAAGGGGTTCTGTGGTAAGGCGCAAATTTTTGTGTTAAGGGGTGTTGTGTGTAAGGGGGTTGTTGGTGTAAGGGGATTGTTGTGTGTAAGGAGGTTGTGTGTGTAAGGGGATGTTGTGTGTAAGGGGGTGTTGTGTGTAAAGGGTTGTTGCCTTTCCTGTGTAAGGAGGTTGTTGTGTGTAAGGGTAGTTGTGTGTAAGGGTTGTTGTAAGCCGCTAACATCTGTTCATCCGCCTCGTATTCTGTTATTGAGGTTCGTTTCCTATAGTATACCTGCGAGCACATATCGTCATTTATTCAGGTCTCAGATTGAGCATCGTACTATAGATCTGTCACAGCGAAGATTCACTGTCATGACACCAAAGTACAATCGTCATCATAACATTTGCCGACAGTGTGTCAGACAGATTGTTGACATGGAGCGTTCGTCCTCTGAACGTCATCAATAACATTCGTAGTCCTGGCGGTTTGAGAAGAAGAATTTGAGCGGCTCGCGCCGTCAGGTTTCACGTTACCCCTCTCCAAACGCCTTTAGGGCGCCTCGCAGTGGTATGTAAGCAAATCCCGCCCAGTTCACCATGGAAACGACGACCCACAGCTCAGGATCTGGGGCTTTGACCTCACAAATTTCTAAATGCCCTCCACGCACAGTACGGAAAGTTAATGGCGTACGCTCAGCTACCTGACGACTATTGAATTCATGTATTTGTAATGTAATTGTCGCTTGAGAGAGGTGAAATGCTAGGAATCTCAGCACCGTTCATACCAAACTACCGTCAAATAACACTAATAGTCGCCACTGCACTTTTGTCGCCAGGCGCTTAAATATTACTAATTATAGCATCACAATAGATCTTGTATGTTGCCACTGAGACAGAGTACTTAATATAAACTAACTGTGCATGCCTCATTAGTGGCACATAACAATTATTGTAATGTGATAGTATATGATGTATGTATGTATGTCTGTTAGTGATTGGTAAAATTGTAATATATGCCGCCTTGCGACAGATATGTGCAGGTGGCGGACTATAGTGTTCATTGGCGGGTAGGGTGTATATTGTAGGGATACGTAAAACAGGTTTATGAAACTGTCCGCCAATAGGAATTCTCGCAGAAACACACAACTGAGACTGTCGTCGGACTTGGCTTACCTCGCCGAGCGGAATTTTCTTGGTAACAGTTCCACTTGGAAATAAATGAAAAATGAAGACTAAGTGTATTTCATTGTTGGATTAATGCACCATACCACCTGGTATGTAATCTCTGATGCAGAAAATACTGTAAAAGCTTATTAAATTTATATATGTGGTACTGTAATATCATGAAAGATCAAGAAACTAGGATACTGTCGACGAAAATAGGCAGATGAAATGAAATGAAAATATGGCAGTGCTAATATGATTTGACTAATGCTTCATGTTCGCTTATAATGTCAGAGTACCATGTGATAAATAATGCTTGTTTATGTTAATGCGGTGTTTTTCTTCCTCTATATCAGAGTTATGTACATATTTATATAGCTAACCTCCCGCCACTTATAGAGATAATCTGAAGCAATTTTTACAGCAACAGGACATCTGAAACAGAAGTGCTCATTGTTTATATTTTTTTTTGGTTTTGTTCAAACATTATTATTTTCAACTTAACGTAATTAAATATTACCTAAACTAAATCAATTGCTAAGATAACCTAGCTAGTTCTAAACTAATGAAATCTGGATTGTTATGTAGCTGTCTATTAAAATTATCAATAGATGTTATCACATATCATTGCTGCCACATATCACAATACTGGAATCTGAAATACCTCTCGCCACTCTCGACCAGGGCTACCTATATATGCCATTCCTAACTAGTACAAAAATATAACACAATAAATCTTCCATTCTTAACCAATAACTTAACCTACTCTAACTGGTATGGTTGAATGAAGGGGTATTAAGATTAAGGGTATACAGTATTCTGTATAATGAAAAAGGTATAAATAATTAAATCCACAGCAAAAGAAATAGTAAATATGCATTTTCACCAATACCCCTATTGACCAATACTCTTCTGACACATTAACTGGCGGAACATCTGAAGAACAAGGGCTCCACGCTAAGCTGACCCAAATGTTGGCTCTACGTTCTTATACTTACTGTTCCTTAACCACATCTGTTAATATTTTAATGAGTGCGATCCTTACTTTGCCTACATGGCCGGATATTAAATTTCAGGTTCCTGAGGCAAACTAAGTCCAGCGAGATGCGCAATGGCCGACGACGTTTGAGAAAGTTAGTGCGCATCTAAGTAGTAGGTATAACCTAAGGGGTTGGTCGAGGGGGGACGGAGCCCCACCGTTTAGGTTAGAGGAGTTAGGCTAGGTTTAGGTTAGGCAGGTAGGTTAGTGCCACAGCACGAGGTTGCTCGAAGAGGGGTGCTCGGTTAGGATCACTGTAGAGTTTGTCATCTTTAGAATAAAAAGGCTCAACACTCCTATCTTCTTCTTATAGCCAACAGGCTTGGAGAATGGTGGAAACACGGGATTTTGGGTGGGGGAGCACACACCGAAAGGGCAATATGAGCCACCCATAAAAAAATCCTTAAACTAGGAAATTTCACTGTTCATGGACTTTTTGTGTTATAGGGGAAAATATTCCCTTATATTGTTTCTCCCCACAAAAGGAGCACACTCATAAGGGAAATATGGATCCCACAAAAAGCCATAAACTAGGGAAATATCCCTAGTTCATAGACTTAATCGGGGCAATATATTTCCCGGATAAAGTTATGAAATAGGGAAAATACTCCTTAGTTAGGGATTTTTGTGTGGGGGCCATTATTTCCCTTATGTTGCTGTGCTCCCCCACCCAAAAACTCCGGACTTTCCCACCATATCCCCGAGCTTGTTGGCTATAAGAGAACGATAGAGGGTGGAGCCTTTGTTTTAAGATTTACCTAACTGGCGGGGAGTACACAATCCAGACCAACACTAACCTAGCTAACATGGCATTGATTACCATAACATTAGCCATCACTGAGGTCATGGGTTCGATCACACCCAGACCTTTCTTGTTATTTTTTATTCCTGCACGGCAGGTTCAAATGTGCAGTTTCAACCTATCAATCTCCTGGCATAACTGGGAGCTGTCTCCCCAAATCCCCCACTAGTTAAGAAACCTTAACCTGGGCATGATACGCAACTTTACCTCACCCCCAGACAACCCCTTGTTATTTTTTGTATGGGTCATAAATACTCCTTAGCGATGAGAACGAAACGTGCAGGATACTTAACCAGCGATAGTGTATTGGTTTTTTAAAACTGAACATTATAACCTGCCGACTATGTAGAGTAAGAAATACTCTATTACGATGGAATGAAAACACGTTCAGGATATCTAAAACCACCGATCCTTGTATTGGTTTAAACTATGCAAATATATAAAAAATACTAGGAAAATACCTAATGCTTATATAAGGGATTGTAATGTGAACTTAATAACAAGTTATCTCTCCACTGTTCATTGGAACCACTATAATATCGTAAAATTATCCTCCAATTACTGCATTTTCATGATTTAGTTAAGTAGGTCCAGTACAGTACTTAGCAGATTGCAGGTCAATGCATGCTGGGATTGATAACATGTAGTCTTTCGACTGTAATTGGCAGGAATAGCATAAATTTGTCTTCAAATTCATCTCTGTTTGGGCGGCCAATTGTTGTTGTCATAACGTCACACCTAGCAGAGCGCCCAAGGTTTTATGGCTTGTGGCGGTCGGCGGCAACTCGAAACGCCGATTGTGGCCAGTCGCGCACAGGCGTTGAAGAGAGACGTTTGAGCGAGACCACGAGAGACAAGGCCTGTTACATCGCCTGGTGAAAGGCTGTGACGTCACAGCATGAGGATCCCGCGCGCGCCACCGATGGCCATGGCTCAGTCTTTTGTGTCTACATACGAAGGCGGTCAGGGCGGGGTGTATGTGGCGTACTTGTATCTTTTTTGCTTTTGTTACGGCAGGAGCTATTTTTCAAAGTTCCAGCAAGATGCCGTCCTTGTGCTTGTGTGCCCAATTGCAATGAAACTACAGAAAACCCCCCCAGAGTGAGTATACTCTTTTTTCCCAAGAGACAAGGTGCTTGCCAGCCAGTGGCTCAGATCAAACGGGACATTTTTCACCGACGGCCAGTAGCAGGGTGGTCTATGATTTTTGTAGTATTTGTAGTAGCTTTATTAGCTAAAATGAAAGAAGTGAGACGGTAAGTCTAGCATATCTAGCATACTTATAAGGCATACAAACGAAATGTTTGTAGCATTACAATGGCGGATGCAAATGTCACAACAAATATTACTAATTTTTTTGAAAATTTAAATCATTTGTGTTGTGTTACGTGCATAATTCCCTCCGTCACAGCTAGTGGATCATGCTGTCTTTGGCTGACAATGTTTTTGAACTAATGAAGGATTAGCAGCTGGCACTCGTGAAGAATGTGGTTCACGAATGTGGGTTTCGTGAAATATTGTCCAGCGCGCGAAATCCTGTAGACCCCTCCATTCACCTCTCTTATTTCACTGGTTTTACGACTTAACTGTGCCCTGATACATGTTACAAGCCACATAGAGGCACTACTTTCCATGAGAACACTTACAAGTAATAATATTACTCATAAGACAAAAATATTCACGTCAAAAGTAAAGCCTTTTCAGGTGTGGGTTTTTCGGGTTCAAATATCTTTTGTCTGAATCCAGTGCATCTAACTACTCTCATAAAATAAATAGTATCTCAGAGTACTCTGTAACATGCTTTAGGCAGCAGTTATGCTGTAAACCAGTGAAATATGGAGGGTCTACAGGATTTCGCGTATTGACAACTTTCCGCACAAAATCAGGCCCCACATTATCCACGAGTGCCCAGCAGCCTCTGAAAGAATGGTGATATAAAAGAAATTACACTTTACATAATTATCCATTGGTATCCTACTAGAGATGTCGATGAAGTGTGGGGGTACCCCTTAGTATCGGTGATTTTTTTCTGATTCCTGAAGTGTTGTGGTGTTTGTTGCTTGATCACCCCGTTTTTGTGCTTATACTTGTGAATGCTTTTGGGAAAATGTCTTGGCTTTCTTGCTTGCTAATCAATGTTCTTGCTGTTTCCTTATTTTCCACATCAGTAACAAAGTTTGTTTCTTCACATCTGCATCCCGTTCATCTGCTAGGAGTAAAAATGTTTTCAAGTTTTTAAGCATTTGTCAGTGTGTTGTCTTTTAGAAAGTTTAAGTGTTTTTCCCTTTTGTCTTTATATTCCTCGCACTGTAATAGGAAGTGTTCTTTAAAATTTCCTGCAGTCCCAGTGTTACATGTCGTGCATGCTGTGTTCCGAGGGTGGTCTGTTCCTGTAGTTTTGTTAGTTTCAGTGTATGCTTCTGCATCTTATCAAAGTTGTAGTGGATTCCCTCATTTATCATAAAAGTCTTTCTTTTATGTGTGTTTTGTATGTTCTGTAAAGTCTAAGTGTCTCTTTTTCAGTAGTTCTGCTTTCCATTTCTTGGGATCATGCTCTTTTAATTTTAATTTGTAGTTATTTCGTGTTGTGTACTATACCAAGTTGGTATATGTTGTATTATGCTCTTTTAAATAACTGTTGACTGTTTCACTTGGCCCCTTGCTGCTAAGATGAGTGTCAATGTCATGTTTTGGGCACCTGATTCACTTGTGCTAAATAAGGGCCCTCATCTGCATAAAACAAGGCAGGATAAAGCAGTTCTCATCTTTAAATCCAATATTTGTTTGGTTCAGGTGTAGGAGGATGATATATGTTATCATTAAGAACAGTGATGTTGAACCATTGCAACCTTGCCTTATTCCGCTGGTGACATCCATGTTTGTTATGATCTCATTGTTTAGATACAGGATGGTCTTGTCATTTGGGATATGTCACTTATGACGTCAATTTTGTGTGGATGTATCCTGAACTTTTTTAGGCAATTCAAATTTGGGGCTTTCTTTCACACTGTCGAAGCTTTCTTGAAATCTATAGCGATGGTTATTAATGGTCTCTTTATCTTGAAAGACCCCCACCACCCCCCACCACACCACCACACCACCAACCCCCACCAAACCCCTACCACAACCACCACCACCACCACCACCAACCACCACTCTACCACAACCACCACCCACCACCACCCCTACCACCACCACCACCACACAAACCACCACCACCACCCACCACACCACCACCACCACCCAAACCCCCCCAAACCACCACCACACCACCACAACCACCACAACAAACCCCCACCACCACCCCCACAACACCCACCACCACAACACCACCACCACCCCACAACCAATACCACCACCAACAACACCACCACACCACCTCTACCACCACCAGCACCACCTCTACCACCACCACCACCACCCCCACCCCCACCACTACCACAACAACAACAACAATACCACCACCACCATTGATGATAATGACAGGGATTCAGATTAACGACATAAATAAGAGCGTGAACTGAGAAAGTAAACCTGTACGGGGAGCGGAGCGGTCGAGCGCGCGAGATCCTCATGGTGTGACGTCACGGGCGATCTATCAGGCCTTGTCATCTCGGTGGCCACGGTTTGAGCGGCTCGCACCACTCAAATTCTTCCTCTCAAACTCACCACTGTTGGAAGGAAGATTTTTTTTTCGCGCGCTTTTTACAAAAGTCGTGTTTTTACGGAAATAAGGCCTGGAAATCAATTATTTTTGGTGGATTAGGTGTTTTGAATTTACATTCAACATAATTAGGCAAAAAAAAAATGGGTCTAGACGATTACTTTAAGATCCGATGACTGTAAATGTTTTGTTAACTGTGGATATACCTCTGTTAATTTTGATAAAGTACCACGATGCCGTAAAAACAACCAAAATACAACTCTGAACGCATATACTATCGCATATCCGGTTTTTGGTCATAAATCTGCGAGTTTACGAAAATATAAACCTCTTTGATATCCATAAGCTTACGACATGCAAATTAGAGCGGTTTACATGATTAATACTGGGATAACATCAACTCGAACCGATTACCTAAAACAGTGTCTGTATCATACTTAGCCAGGCACTTGGATCATGACCGCAAATAAAGAGAATAGGGTACTACACGTATATCCCAGCTGATATGATGTAAGTAGCCTACATGTATACGTATACCTTGCTATACATCACCATCACGTATACCATCACGGCGTTCTCCCGGCTCAAACAAACACACACACACACACTCTAAGCTACCAGGGTCCATCGCTATCATTGTGTCTTTTCTCTTGACCCTTTAGGGTACACATTCACACAATCATTACTATCACTCCCGCCGTACCGTCATCCTTTCCCTCCCTCCTCCACGCTTATCACCCTCCTCCCCTCCCCTCCTCTGTTCTCAAGCTCTCGTCGCGCCCCTCCCCGCGGCTACCAATCACTTCCTCATACCAGCCAGCGTCCAATCGATCCGAACAGTTTTTCCTCACCTCCTGCGCTCATTTCATCCTGTACTCTCTTTTCGATATCTATCTTATTTCGCCTATAATCGTGCGGTGTTATTGCCTCGTATTTTACATTACATCATGTCCAGAATTCCTATGTTAACGTCCCATTGATGTTGTCTAATGAAGGGCAGCAGCCTTCTATGGACGTATAACAGTACTTTCACATTCCCTAATTGTTCAAGTGATCGGTTCTGGCCGCCTTTTATCTTTATAATGTTTATAAATGGCTTAGAAACAGGTCTCGCCACTATGATTTCAAAACATTGTTGACGATAGTAAAGATAGCAGAAAGTCTTTATGTCGATTCTCTAAAGGTCTTCATTGAGTTTCAATAGAATATTAAAAGTTGAGAAAAAACAGAGTACAGTCAGTAAAATGGGGTCATGCAACCCATTGGGGATAGATAACATAAGAAAGTAATGACCAGATGTTCACAATAATATCTCGTGAAGTAATTATAGGGAAAAGTTTATAAGACCCATGCGGTCAACTCATTAACGAGCATCAAATATTCAACTATGACTGAGCTTACGTTATTATTACATGGTATAAAAAAAACAATACGAGGCTACATCAGCAACAATCTTCTTTTCCTCCTTCTCTTCCTCCTCTTCATTCTTCTCTTCCGCCTTCTCTTCCTCCTTTTATTCCTTCTCCTCTGCTTTTTCCTCTTTCCCATATTTGTTTCAAGACTCAAATGTACTGAGCTGCAGTTTTGTGTTGGCGAGAACATTCATGTTAATGTTATCATACTTTTATCTGGTACTTGTTACCGCAGAATGCTGAATTCCATCCAGCTTTGGTTTTGCATGGATTACAAGCTAAAATTTATAAAAAGGCATTGGAAGAATGTTAATATTCCAAAAAATCATACATATGTATTATTATTATTATTATTATTATAATTATTATCATCATTATTATATGGTGAAGCTTGATGTTGATGCTTGTAGAAACATAGATACATGAGATAAGTAGTAAAGATACCATTTTCTATCTATTCATACAGTCTTTGATTTATACTTTGTTTCTCTAAAAGGACAATTTCGACGAAACATTTTTGGTATTTCAATCTTATAGTTCAACATTTAAAATCATTCAAGGCGCATTTTACTTTTCTTGTTGATAGGGAAATGACAACAGCTGTGTGTACTGTAGATAAGGGTAAGTGTTGATCGCGGGATGACGGCGGCAAACTCATGAGGTGATACTTAACACTAAGACCTCCAGGATACAATTTGTCCAGGACGGTAAAAAAGGTCACACAAAGACGTGAGACTGGAAGGATATTATGTACTTCGTCATTCCCTTGAGTACGTTCTACCCCTTCCCTTGCCTTTCCCCTGCCATTCCCCTGCCCGTCTCCCGCTGCCAGGGTCTTCAGTCTCGCGTGTCTCGCAACCACAACTGGCCTCCGCCACCCACCATTACCTCACCTAAACCCAGACAGCTCCGGTCCCCCTCCTTAGGATGACTGATTCAGAACTGAAGGCTAATAAGGATATCCCGCGCGCAAGTACTGAACGAGGGCCGCGAGCCAGATGCCACCCGCCCGCCAGGTCGTAATGAGACCGTGCTGACCCTGGCCGACGATGACGACACTTGTAGCGACAAAAGACTGCTTTACTCATTCTCGCATATCTTAGCCATCCAAAGAGTACACTGATTCAACCATCACCCATTACCAGCCAAACTATCCGCTAAAACAGAGCAAAACAGAAAAGGACGGTGACCATTGTAGAGTATATATTAGGATATTTTGGCAAGAGAAAGCCATAAAAAGTATAGAATAAACCGATGAAGTTTTCTCATATAATCGAAAAAATTCATGCAGTGAAAGCTGACCCCAGGCGAGACGAGCTGACCGCCGTGACCCCGAGTCTCACCCTCTCACCCTGACTCGTAGCGGCGACTCAAGGGCCACGACGGCCGTCACCCCGTCACCGGCTGGCTTCACAGAGTACATCTCATCATGCCTTCAAATACTGATGAAATACTTTGTTTCAAGCTTTGTTTGTTTATTAGTGTATGGGGGGGGGTAATGGTTGGAGGCAAATATATTGGCATGACATATTAACCTGTTGCTCATCTTATTCATCAAACAGTTCTCATAGATAGACAGGTCCATCTCCTGAAACTCATGCCCTATATAGTTATGCCTGTAATCATGTTAAATGTTTCAACTTACAATAGAAAATGTCAAAATATTTATAAATCAAACTCATCGTGACTTCTGGCATCTAGCAATAAACATTTTTAACAATTGTTTTTCTTCATCTTTCGCTCCTATGCTTCACCCAGATACATAGCTCAGCCTTTACACAGCTCTCATCTATTTCTAAAGCTGAATTCTTTGTTCAAACTTTTGCTAAAGAATCCACTCTGGTTGTTGGAGGGCTTGTTCCTCCTTTTCATCCACCCTCTGACTATGTTATGCCTGCTATTAAGATCCTTTGGAATGATGTTTTATTTGCCCTTTTTGTCCTAGATCCTTGGAAGGCTTACGGTCCTGACGGAGTCACTCCTCACATTCAACATGTTCCTAAGAAGGGTGACCATTCACCTTCTGCACCTTCATCTTAAGTTTCCTTTCAAACCAATCTATTGCAGCTACTGTAGACGATCATTGTTCTTTTCCTAAGTCTATCAATATTGGTGTTCCTCCGGGTTCTGTCCTATCATCCACTCTCTTTCTATTATTAATTAATTATATTTTAAGTCTAACTGAACGCCCTATCCACTCCTACGCTGATGATTCTACCCTGCATTTTTCAACGTCGTTTATTAAACGTCAAACTCAACAGGAACAAAGTAATTCACGGAGAGATGCTACAGAGCGCCTAATTTCTGATCTTACTATTATTTCTGACTGGGGCAAAGCAAACCTTGTTTTGTTCAATGCCTCAAAACCCCAATTTCTTCACCTTTTTACACAACATAACCTTCCAGACAACTATCCCCTCTTCTTCAACGACACTGAACTGTCTCTCTTTTCTACAATGAACATTCTTGGACTATCCTTTACTAAAAATGTTATCTGAAAATCTCACATTTCATCTCTTGCTAAAACAGCTTATATGAAGTTAGGTGTCCTGTGGCGTCTGCGTCCAGCTTTTACCCCCTCCCAGCTGCTTGCTCTGTACACTGAGTGTACAGGGGCCTTATCCGCCCATGTATGGAGTATGCCTCTCATGTTTGGGGGTGATCCACTTATACAGCTCTCCTAAAAAGGGTTGAGTCAAAAGCTTTTCGTCTCATCAACTCATTTCCTCTGACTGACTGTCTTCAATCTTTAAAGCATCGCCGAAATGTTGCTTCTCTTGCTCTCTTCTACCGTTATTTTAATGCTAACTGCTCTTCTGAACTTGCTAACTGCATGCCTCCCCAACTCCCGCGGTCTCGCTGCACAAGACTTTCTACTCATTCTCACCCCTATTCTGTCTATCTTCTTAATGCAAGAGTTAACCAGTATCTCCACTTTTTCATCCATTTCACCAGTAAACTCTGGAACTCTCTTCCTGTTTCTATTTTTCCACCTTCCTACGACAAAAAAATTTTCAAGAGAGGAGTGACAAGACACCTCTCGAACTAAATTGGCCCACCCCCCCTTTTTATAATCTCTTACTGTCTTCTTTGTAGGGACTGGCAACTATGCGGGCTTTTTGTTACTTTTTTTTTCTTGCCCTTGGCCAGTCCTTTGGGATGTAAAAAAATAAGAAAAAAGGAAAGGCAACAGACGGATGGACGCATAAATACGGATTAAAAGACAATGATAAAATGAGTAATCAGACAAAACGATAAAAAGACTCAAGCTCAGATCACGGGAAAAGCAAAGAAGACCTGACAGGCATGTCTTTGGGAGTATTTACAAAGACCTGAAATATTCCTCTCCGCCGCTGGTGTCTGTCTGCCCAGCTGACAGTCATCGATGGAGCAGCAGAAATTAAATTAGTACTCCTATTTTTACTTTTTGTAAATGTTCGATCTGACGTTTTGTTTTTGTAGTATTGTTATTGGCGGTGAATTTTTTTCCTCAAAGCCAAACATTGCCACGAATAGCTTTTCTGCTGCTGGTGCTAAGTGTTGCTGACGCTATTACTACTTATACTACTACTGCTACTAAAATATAATGATAATAGATTATATATAAATATTTGATTATCTGTGGCATCATATACAAGTCTTTTTGTGAGACCATTGGAAACAGTATTTCTTTCAGTCTTTCTATTTACCATATGCAGCATAAATACTCAATGCCAGCACGACAGGATTATGTATATTCCGCTGCCACACAACAAGGCAGGGAGAGCAAGACTGTAGATAAAGCAAAACACAAATTATGTCTAGAGATGAGGAGCAAGACAGTATGGCGCGGGGGCAGCATGTGAATGATCGAGGAATCGTAGCTTATCGCTTTTACTATGACATATATGCATAGAGGGAGATGTCTGTAAAATATTCCGTCTCACTAACAGGCATTTGGAGAGACTGAAGATGGGTGTCACGCCGGAGGCAGACATGTGATA
>JACEEZ010022200.1:207500-220000 GCA_016584305.1 Chionoecetes opilio
TACTCCAGGGCTATTGCTCTGAATTGCCGGCAGGCATTTCATTGCACATCCAATAGTTGGGCCTTTGTCAATAACTGGGACCTCTTTTCGGGCATAACAGCCTCTACCATAGAAATGGGGTGCACCTTTCGAGGAAAGGGATTCAGATCTTGTCTGAATCCCTTGAAAGGGAAGTAGGTGCCTTGCAGGCTTTATTAAGATAGAGAGCCAGGGATTAGACACTGGGATCTGAGTAAAGGAAACCAGTGACACTAGAAATAGTTTTAGAAGGCAGGGATCTAAAGCGATTCGTAAGAAGAGAGAGAGGAAGGGGTTAGCTAAAGCTTAAGGAAAATTAACAAGAAGAAGAAGAGTAGAGGTTTACTATACAAACTGTAGGAATATTTTAAACAAGATAGATTTACTGAGAGGAATAACTTGTGTAGAAGATTTTGATATGATAGCATTAACAGAAACATGGTTAGATATGTCAGGCAAGGTATTTAATCCGGAGGTTGAGATAGCGGAGTATCAGTTATTCCACAAGGACAGGTTAGACAAGAGAAGTGGAGGAGTTGCGCTTTATGCAAGATATACATTGCAGTGTTGTGTTAATAATGTTATAAAAGCAGATGCTAGCATAGAGTCTATATGGGTGGAGGTTGCAAAGGGAACTGAAAAAATGGTTTTGGGTATAGTGTATAGGCTTCCAAACTTATGTAAAGAGGATT
Organism: Chionoecetes opilio; assembly: GCA_016584305.1. NCBI lineage: Eukaryota > Metazoa > Arthropoda > Malacostraca > Decapoda > Majidae > Chionoecetes > Chionoecetes opilio. The sequence continues at coordinate 208,211 of JACEEZ010022200.1, forward strand.
CAGTTCCTATATGGCAAGAAATAAGCAAGGCTTGTACACATAATCGATTATGCGTGGTAGGAGATTTTAATCTTAGGAACATAGACTGGGATTTAACTGTAGGAGACAATTTAATCTTAGGAACATAGACTGGGATTTAATTGTAGGAGACAATTTAATGTTAGGAACATAGACTGGGATATAATTGTAGGAGACAATGACGCAGAGGATTTGTAAAACCTAGTTCAGGATAACTTTCTAAGGATAGCAATAAGGCAATAAAACCTACTAGGGGAGATAATATTCTAGATTTATTACTAACAAGCAGGGAGATATAGTTACAGAGGTCGAAGTTGGAGGTCAGTTAGGTTATATCGATCATTGTGAAATCAGGTTTTACTTAAAATGGGAAGTAGGAACTATAAGTGTCAATAAGCATAGAGTACCTAACTTCAGAAAGGTTAATTATGCAGGATTAAGAAAACACCTGGAAGGGATTAACTGGAGGTGTAGGATGGAGGGGAAGGTGGGGTCTGAGGTCCAGTCGGAGAGAGGTGTCAGTGAGGTCAGTGCTGATGAGGATTAGACATTACTTGTTAGGAATTTAATTGCAGGTCAGAAAAAGAATATTCCTTATATGGCGATAAGATCAAGGAAAAACGATCCCAAATAGATGACTGCGAATTTAAAACACAACATTGTAGTAAAAAGAAACATGTACTTTGTGGTCAAGGCAGGACAGGTGAGCAGATAATAGTATAACGTGATGGCTAGGACAGTGAAAAGATTACCAAGAGCAGCAAATAATAATTATGAGACTAAGGTCGCTGGCCAGGCAAAGACCGACCCTAGGGGATTTTTTCAGGTCTATAAGACAAAAACTAGGGATTTAGTGGGACCGTTAAAAATAGAACAGGGTGAAATTGTAAGTTCTGATGAAGATATGTGTAAAATTTTAGATGATTATCAATTAAGTGTTTTTACTCAGGAGGGTATACAGATGGTACCTGATAGTGAACAGATGTTTAGAGGAAGGGATGATGAGAAACTCAAAGATATTGTGATAACTAGGGATATGGCAGAAGAGGGTATGGATAGAAGGAAGAATTTTAAGTCACCAGGACCAGATGAAGTTTATCCCAGAGTTTTAAATAAATCCAAATAGGTTACTAATGAGTCGTTAGTGCATATTTGTTTAGGAAATTGGTTGACATAGGGGAAGTGAAGTTAATGTGGAGGAAAGGAAATGTAGTCTCCATATTTAAGAAGGGTACGTGATAGAGAACTAACGTCAAATTATCGACCCGTTAGTTTAACGTCAGTGGTAGGCAAGTTATTGGAAGCTGTTATTGCAAAAAAGAGTAGAGACCATTTAGAAAAGCATTGTTTGGTAAATGATTCACAACATGGATTCATCATGTGTAGGTCATGTCTCACCAATTTATTGAGTTATTATAGGAAGGTTTATGAGACAGCATGAGGAATATGATATTGTATACCTGGACTTTAGTAAGGCATTCGGCAAGGTACTACACGAGAGACTTAAATAAGGTTAAGGCTCGTGGAATACATGGGAAGGTTCTTCGTTGGATTAGATCTGGCTAAGTGATAGGCAACAAAGGGTTACAATTAATGGTTCTAAATCTGAATGGGGGCAGGTAGCAAGTGGAGTACCACAAGTGTCTGTTTTGGGTCCATTACTATTTTTGATTTACATCAACGACTTAAGCCGCGGTCACACGAGCACATTTACCGGCAATATTCAACCGGCAATATTTAGCCAAGGCAATTTCTTGCCGAGTTTTGGTCACATGGACTTTCTTCACAAAGCTAGCCGAGTTTTAACGCCAATTTTGGCTTCTCTTTTTAATCGGCGCGGGAGCCAAGTCGTATCTGAAGAAGCGTCTTTGGAAAAATAAGGATAAATAGGGAGAAACTGGAGAAAGAAACGGGAGAAATGTTATGGAACCATCAGTTAGCAACAATAAGATTTCTCCAGTAGCCCTTAAAAAGGTAGACAGTCAACAAAGAAAATGCAAAGACCATCACTGACTCACGAAATCCTACTAAGCGTTATTATATCCTTCAAAATATATAAAAAATATACAAGACTTCCCAATTCGTATTGTAATCGGTTCGTGCCACTATTTAGCTGTTTATTTCGGCTTCTCTATATTGAATTAGAGCGTGCATTAAAAATTAATGTAAAATAATATCCGTTGGTGAAGGGAATTTCGGGAACTTTCAGCCGAGAAACACCAACATGTTGGTCTTGAATCTTTGTCGGCAATTTTAGCCGACTTGAGGCCGGTTTGGTCTTGCTGGCTGCATATTACCGGAAAAAGTGCTCGTGTGACCGCGGCTTTAGATAGTGGGATGAGCAGTGATATCAGCAAGTTTGCTGATGATACTAAGGTAGGTAGGATTATTAGATCACAGTCTGATGTAAACATATTGCAAGGAGACTTAGATAAATTAAATGAGTGGATAGTCAGGTGGCAGATGGAATTTAATATCGATAAGTATAGCGTAATTAATGATGGTAGAAAAAATCCTGGTAATAAATATACCATACGCAATGTATCGCTGAAAAGATCAGAAGGTGAGAAAGATCTGGGAGTGAGGGTGAGCTCAGACCTCCGTCCTAGGAAACAATGTATTGAGGTTAGAAATAGAGCTAATAGAGTGCTAGGATTCATTACCTGGAGTGTTAAAAGTAGAAGTGCTGAGGTTATTCTAAAGCTAAATTTGGCTCTGGTCAGACCTCAACTAGACTATGTGGTTCAGTTTTGGTCTCCGTATTACAGGATGGATATAGCCTTGTTTGAATCAGTGCAGAGAAGGATGACAAAAATGATACATGGGATGCGTAACTTTAGCTATGAGAAGAGATTGAAGCTATTAAATTGTACACTCACTCGAGAGACGTAGAGTAAGGGGTGATCTGATAGAAGTTCTGAAGTGGATAAAGGGGTAAAATAAAGCAGATGTAAAAAAAAAAGTTTTTACGGCTAGTAATTAGGGTAGAACAAGAAGTAACGAATTCAAGCTGTAAAAACATAGATTTAAAAAAGAATTAGGGAAAAACGGATTCACAAATAAGGTGGTAAATGATTGGAATAGACTCAGTAGACAGGTAGTTAGTGCGGAGTCATTAGGAAACTGTAACCCCTTGAGACCCATAACGTTATCTTTATTGTAATTTGGCATACCATTAGACGATTTTTAGTGAATATAAGCAATGTTTTATAGATATGACCTGCTTAGTATCCTTGTCGACTAACTAATTTGGTATATTCAGTTACTTTTTATAATTTTATGGCTCGACAACATACGATTTTTTGGAGCAAAGGAAAGATCTGGGCGTGAAGAGGTTAAAAGGAGGCTAGATCATTTCATGGATGGGGATGAAAGGTGGATGTAGGTAGTGTAAGTAACAGGAACTACCTCGTGTAGGTCTCACGGCCTCTTGTAGCTTTCTTATTTTCTTATGTTCTTAATTCAGGGTAATTAGAAGTAAAGTAAAAGATGTTTGAAAATACTTGAATGTAGGAAAGTTCCTCTTCCAACGCTAAAACAAATTATATCAAAGTTTGAAAGGTCTGGCAAGTCTTATCATTCTTATGTCCTCCCGTCCGAACGGTGATGAGCTGCCGTCTGTCGTCGCGCGAAGAAAAACAGAGTAGTGAAATTTGAGACAGTTTATACTTGCTGATACAAGGTATAAAACAACACTAAAACTGAGTAGATTATACAGTCATGATATAAACAACTGTGCATGCCTCTTCAGTGGCACATACAAATCAGTGTTGATTCTAAAATTCGCAATATATGACGCCTGGCGACATTAGTGTAGTGGCGAGTATAGTGTTATTGACGATAAGTCAAACCAAGTCAGCTGTTGGAGATAGCGAGACGCGACAAAATATACAAGGATGTGTAGAGAGACTGAAAAGAGTAAAATAAATGAGGGAGGGAGGAAGGAAGGAGAGAGGGAGATATAGGGTGAGATGGGGAAGAAACAAGGCTGAGATTGGCGGTGGGCGATTCAAGACGATGAAGGTGTCTGTAGCGAGGCAGCGTTGGAAGGGCGTAGGCCTTAGAGAATGTACGGGGCGCATATTGCCGAAGTCTATTGCTGTTCGGGACTTGTTCGGGATTAGGAAAAATTAGAACCAATCAGCGCATGCAGTGAATGCGGGGGTTTTGGGGGCTTACTCAGCCGTCCATCCACAACATTAACGGGTAATTTGCTAATTTTGTGGGCAGATACAGCCCAGATACAATGCGTGACTTTTATTAAATATTATATATTTATGCTGAACAATGAACAATTATAATATATAATTATATTGATATGTTCTTAATATGTAGAAGAAGACGTGGAAAGAGAGGAGAGAGGGGAGAGGAGAGAGAGAAGGGGGAGAGAAAAGAATGAGAGGAGAGAGGGGAGAGAGAGAGGAGAGAGAGAGAGAGAGAGAGGGAGGAGAAGAGAGAAAAGAGAGAGAGAAACAGTGAACAGAGAGAGAGGCGACAAAATAGAGGTAGAGAGTTTGGGGAAGGACTTCTTTCTTTCGAGGAGCACGAGTAAGGCAGAGGTGGTAACGTGAAAAAACCCCTGGGAAGTTTTTTGGCTGCCTTTCCAGTGGGGCCATACCAAATCAGTGTTTTGTTCAAAATTGGAAAAATTTTAGCCTCCCCGCTTTAGTGAATGGGGGGTTTTGGGGCTTATTACCGTTTCCCAAAAAAAATTTTTTCAATTTGTGGGGGAAAACCCCCAAAACGAGGACAAAAATATAAAAGGAAAATGTTAAAAATGAAAAGAATTTTTAAATTTTAAAAAAGGGAAAAGGGAGGAAGGAAGGAGAAAAGGGAGATAAAAGGGGGGGAATTGAGGAAGAAAAAGATGAGAGGGAGTGGGGATGAGATAAGGGCGGTAGGGGGTTCCCAAGAGTTGGAAGGGTAAGGCTTTTTTAAGGGGAATGACGGGGCGCATTTTTTTGCCAAAAAAGTTTTTCCAATTGCGGTTCTTCTTTTGGGGTTTTAAAAAATTGGGGAACCTTAAGGCATCCTTCATGGGGGTTTTTGGGGGGTTTATGCCACCTTCCTCCAAAATTTAAACAATTCTAATTTTGTATGGGGAAACCCCAGATAAACCCCCTTGGATTTATTAAATAATTTAAAATTTGGGGGCCTAAACCCTTAAACCAATTTAATTTTTTTTAAATTGTTTCCCCCTTTTTTTGGGCCCCTAAAAAATCGGCCCCAAAAGGGTTTTCCCCCCCCGATGGCCTTCTTTCTTCCCCATTCCCGACCCCAAACCTCCACCCTCGGAAAAAAGGGGCCCCTTCCCATCCCTTTTTGAAGGCCCTTTTCCCCCCCCCCTTTCCCCCGGGTTCCCCCCCACCTCCTCACCTTCTTTCTTTCCGTCCCTTTTTAATTTTTTCCTGCGGGAAATCTTACTTCCCCCCTTTTTACCCTTTCAACCGTTTTCACCTTCACCCGTTTTTTCCCCCCGGGTTTTTAAAAAACCTTCCCTTTTCTAAAAATTTTTCCCCTTCCCCCTTAATTTGTTTTTTTTTCCTCTACCTGGAAAACCCCCTTATAAATTTTCCCCTGTGGATTTTTCCCCTTAAAAAAACCCTCCCAAAGTCTCCCCCCCCTCGGGCCCCCCCACCCTCTTCCCTTCTTTTCCCCAATTTTCCTTCCCCTCTCTTTTCCTCTCCCTTTAAATCCCCCCCTCCCCTCCCCTCTTCTCTCTCCCCCTCTTTTTTCCCCCCTCTTCCCCTCTTCTCTTCCTTCTCTCCCCCCTCCTCTCTCTTTTCTCTTTTCTCTCTCTTTTTTCCTCTCTAATTTTTTCTCCTCTCCCTCTCACTTCCTCCCCTCTTTTCCCCTTCCCTCTCTCCCCCTTTTCCTTTTCTCCCCTCTCTCTCTCCCCTTCCCTCTAACTCTTTTCTCTCTCTCTCTCTCTCTCTCTCTACCTCTCCTCTCTCTCTTCTCTCTCTCTCTCTCTCTCCTACAATTATGAACATATAAAATAGAATTATCCCATTATCATTTTTTTAAATACACTAAATATATAATATTAATTTAAAAAATTTAAATATATTTATCAATATTTAAAAAATTATCAATAATTAAGTATAAAAGTCACGCACTAAAAATCTCCCCGAAACCCAAGTTACCCGTGATTGAGTGATACCCGCCCTGTTTGGGTTTTAAAAATTTCCCTTCTAGTCCCAAAAGTAATTTGACTTCGGATTATGTTTGGGGGGACCCCTTTTCCCCCCTTTTTCCCTTGGAAACGGGCATGTATTTTTTACTTTTGAACACGTCTTTTTAAAGGTTTTACGTTAGGTTATTTTTTAAGCTATGTTTTTTTGTTTTCCTGGATTATCTGGTAACTTTGTGTGGGAATCAAATGACGAAATTTTTCGAAAAAACCCCTTTTTTTAATTAATATTTTTAGTTTCCCCGGAAGCTACAGCCAAGCTTCTTTCACTCGCAAACCACAAAACTAGCTAGATTTGGGGGGAATATGGTCCCGGTCAACTTGGAAGGGATAAGATAAGATTTTCATCCTACCTAAAACATTTGGGAAAAGTCCCCAATTTAAAAGGGTTTTTTGGACTTTTGAAAAAGCGCCGCCACGTAAGCACGAACTAGGCGGACTCAAAACCGCTGACCAATGCACAGGACCCCTGAAACATTGCAAAACTAAAACGCCCTTTCCCAAACCCTTGCCCCCCCAAACGGGCACTTTTGGAAAGGGGTAAAAGTTTGACACCCTCGAAAGAGATATAGCGAAAAAAAGGGGGAAGGTTGGAAGGTGAAGGTAATCGGGGGTGGGGGGCCCTTGGTAAGAATGGTTTAGAGAGAGAGAGTGTTTTGTGTGAGGACCTTCTAATATATAAAAACACGAAAAAGTTTTTTATACCGATGGGAAAAAAAGGTGCTTTCAAGACAAATAAGTTACAACCATACATACGTACCCTGGCATACCGTAAATTTAAAAAATTAACTTAAATTTTTATGAAGATGCCAAAAATTTATCCTAAACCACCTCTCGAAATTTGGGTAGAGTGGGGGGTTTTGTTTCCCCCCCCCCTTGTGGAAAAGGTATTTTCCGCTCGTAAATGGGGGAAAAGTGGTTGATGGGGTGAGTAGGAATGTAAAATTAAAAATTTATAATGGAAAGGGGAAATTTAAAGGGGAATTTAAGTAAATGTTAGAAATTTTGGAAAAAGGAAAAATTTTTAATTTTTTCCCAGGGGGTTTAAAAAACATTGCCTTAAATAATTAGCCCCTTAAAATTTGGACGACTGGTATTGGTCCCCGTCATAATATTTGTAAACTTTTTCCTGCGTGTATTGGGTTCCCAGGTATTGGTAGGGGTGCGCCTCCCCCCCCCACCACGAACGTTTGGGACACTTGGGTAGGTGGGTTTGTTTTGGCGTGCTCCCACAGGGGAAGAGTCCCGTACACCCAGACCCTCCGTAAAAGGAAAAACATCAACCCTAATAAAACGTGCTTGTTTGGGTCTACAAAGTAAAAAAGAGATTTGTACATACGTTAATTTTTTACATATTAGTGTTAAATATAAAAACTTTTTTAAAATACAAACACTGAAAACCCAATTCCGCCGCGTCAAATTACGGGTTGAATAAAACCACTTAAAGGGCCGACCCGATTACGCCCCCAACCCCCCCTCTTGTCATTCACGGGCGGCCTGATAAAGGGCGCTTTAAAAACTCGGATCACAAACCATTGAAATATTGATCCCCCTTACCCCTTTAAATTCAACCCACTATCCACCGATAAGTTTATCCTTTTTTTGGGTTTAAAAGTAGCAGGGTATGTGTCGGGTATTAAGGCCGGGGGTTTTGATTAATAGGAAAGGGAAACTGGGTTAAATATGTATGTGATATAAATTACCACAAGGGGGCCCCCGTGTGAGGAATATTGAGATCTTTTGATTCAAAGTGGTTCGTTAATTGTGAGGTAAAATTTTAAAAGGCCCTTTCCCAAAACCCGCGGGTTATGAGGCTGGGGGGCGGGGGTTTTTCCCCCGCGGGGGTCAAGAATGACTCAGCTGTTAAATACCATATGCCAGGTAGTAGATAGAAAAAGGGGGGCACTACAAAATTTATTTGGAATAACTTAAAAAGTGGGAGTTGGCCAAAAGCCCCTTGGTTTTGCGCCTTTTTTTAGCCAGCCAAAAAATCTTCCCGCATTTTTAAAATATAATTAATAATCAACAAACAATGTTTTTAGAAACGTAATCTTGCTTTTTAATTTTCATTTGAGTTAATAAATTAAAAATCTTTGAGGGAAAGGGGTTTAAAAAAATCATTACTCCCAAAATTTTGGTTTGGGCTGACTTTATTATATAAATACGTGTGATGAAGCGCTGGGACAAACCCCTTAGACTATAAATATTTTTTAAACTCGGTCGCAAAGGGCAAAAAAGAAAAGGGAAAAAATATAAAGGAGGGGCCTTTTTGCATATATGAAGTTAAATTAAGACAACTGGGGAAAAAAGAAATTTTTCATTATGTGTTATCAATCATGAAAAAGGAGGGTCAAAGAAAATCTCGAAAATAATTGAATTGAGGGATTACGGGAAGGGTGCTCATATTCCATCTAAAAGCGATAGCTTTTTTAAACCCCAAAAGTTTGCAAGGTTTAAAAGCCAGAACCCCCCACGGGGAGATCACGATTATTACGCCTGAAGGAATTTTTCTGCTATATCACCCACCCCCCGGTTTTAAAGGATCCCTGTTAGTGGGAAAATTTTACCCCGCGCCTTTTTACCCCAAAATAAAAACCACCCCTTTAATTACGATTAAAACTTTTTCCAGCTTACCGAAAAACCATTGGGCCCGACCCAAAAAATAGATAAAAAACCCAAATTCCAGGGCGTTTTTAGTAAAGTACGAAAAAAAAATTGTGTCTTATGGGGGGGGAACACCACCCTCCACATGTAATATCTATTAAGATTGTTCACGAGAGTTGAAGGTAATCCCGCCTTGGAAATTTGTCTTAAACCCGTCTCCGTGGGAAACAGCTTCAAATGCATGCCCTATAAGCTTAAAAGGGAAATTGTAGGAAATGTAAAAAATCTGTTTTATAACATCGCCTTTTTGGGCCTAACAGTGTAACAACTTAGACCCCACATTTGTTAAAATGGGAAATCAAATAATAAAAGTAGTTCAGCAGCTGTTCCAACTGCCCAGTTGAAGGGGTGCCATAATGGTAATGCATCATAGTAAAGACAAAGTTTGAAAAATGGGGCACAAAGATTCCCTTTCATAACAGAGAGATAGTTGAATTTTTTACAATACCCATAATTAATAAAGTGAAAAATACCATTCAGGTTTTCTCGCCAATAATGAGGGGGTCCCAAAAATATGACAATTTAACCCCAGTCCAATTTTTTAAAAAATAAATGTAGGGTTCTGCTGTAGTAAATAAATAATAAAAATTTTGGGATAGTTTAAAATGTTAATGGACTAAAGGACCAGCTGAAAATGCTGAGGGGTAATGGTGTTTTAAAAATTTTAGGGAATTTCCTTCAAAAACGTTGATGAACCTTTCCAATTAAATAAAAGGAAACCGATTTTTTTTGGGGGTTACCCAAGGGAAAGGGCTCAAAATACAAACGTCTCAATGTTCAATTTGTGCTGGTGGTAAGGTAATTAAAGGGCCCATCCCCCCTACCCAAAAACAGTCAAAAAGGGGAGTATTTCCCAGTCCAAAGCACCAAAACCCCCATTAAATTTCCCGAAAAGGAACCACTTTCTTTTCCCCCACCAAATTTAGGTTTTTAGAGGAAATGGTATTCCAGTTAAAAATGAATATAGGCCACTAATGAAAATCCTAATAATAATGTGTCCCCGAGGGGGATTAAACAAACCCCCAATTTAATAAAAGGGGTTATGGGTTTTAAAACCCTAAACCTGGCGAAAAAATGTAATAATAATCCTAATATGGTTTTCCACTCAGTCAACATATCTTTAAGATAAATAGGGAAAACCCGAAATTTTATCCCCAAACCGGGGATAACATAAAAAAAGGTTTTCCCTTTTTGGTTAATACTCCCTGCAAGGTTAATACCCCTGCAAGGTTTTAAAACTCCCCGCAAGATTTAATACTCCCCGAAAGGTTTTTAAAACTCCCTGCAAGGGTTTAATTTCTCCCTGCCCAAAGGGTTTAAAAATCCCCGCAAAAATTTAAAACTCCCCGAAAAATTAAAAACCCCCTGAAAGGTTAAAAACTCCCTGCAAGGTTAAAACTCCCCGCCCCAAGGGTTAAAATTACCTGCAAGGTTTTAAAAACTCCCGCAAAGGGTTTAAAACTTTCCCCGCCCAAAGGGTTTAAAACTCCCTACAAGGTTTTTAAAATTCCCCGCAAAGGGTTAAAAAAAAGGGATAGCTTTTTATCCTTGAAGTTTGTATCCCAAAAAATACAGGAAGCAGGTATTTCCTGAGGGAAAATCAACTATTGGCTTTGCCCCGGGCCCCCATAGGAACAAATTGACCATATTGAGGGCTGTTCCCTTTATCTAGGGAAAGGGGGTTTTGGTGGGGTTTTTTTTTTTTTTTTTTTGGGTCCCAAAATTTTTTTTAAAAAGATCTTCCAAATAAAACCTGCCATCCCATACTAATTCCCAAACGGGCCCCCCCTCTTAAATAAATTGTTGGTGGGAAGAAAATCATAGGAACTCATTACAAAGGGGGAATGGCTACAATGTTGGCCCCATTTTAAAGGGTAATTTTTTTTGGGTAAATATTTGGGGAAAAGGCCCGTCAAAAATTACCCCAGGGTCTCTCATTAAATTAAAAAGATCTTGGGGTAGATTGTCTCCTATCCCAGGTCCCCCCGAACTTTCCCGCTGATAATGAGCCCCCTTAAAAAACCCTTTTGGGTCAAAGGTGATGACTACAATGGGGAAACTATAACTTCAGGAGATAAAATCTCCCCCCCCAAACCAAAGTTATGTCAGCATATTCCCCTAGGGACCTCTATCAAGACTAAATTTAATTTTTTTAAAAAAGCAAAAGGGCCACAGGGGCCCAAAACCCCCTATTTAAATGTTCCCCCCGCTATGTTTCCTGGGGTGATTTACATGAACGTAAAATTTTAGTTTTTGCCGGCCCCCGTGGGGGAAATTATCCATAAAAACCCCCTCTCGGAATGGTAGAGTGGTGGTTTTTTTTTTTCCCCCCCCCCCCCTTGGTTAAAGAGGGATTTTTCCCCCGTAAAAGGGGGGAGGGGGTGATAGGGTGGTAGGAATGTAAAATATAATTATAATGGTAATGGGTAATTTAAGGTAATTTAAATAAAAAAGATTAGTACTGGGATAGGAAAAAAAATAATAAATTTCCCCTGGTTAATAAACATTGCACTTAAATAAATTTCCAAAATTAATTTGGGGCGACTGGCTATTGGGGCGCCGTCATAAAAATTTGTAAACCCATCCTGCGTGTTTCCCTGGAAAAGGTTTGGTTTGGGGTGGGCCCCCTCGCCGCCAACCCCAACGATTGACACGGGGAGGTGGGGTTGGTTTTTGGCCCTGCTCCCCCGACAGGGAGAGTACAGTACACCCGGGCCCTCCGGAGGATAAAAACAATCTAATATACGTGCTTGCTTTTGTCTCCCAAATACAAAAAAGTTTTTACAATTTCGGGTTTTTTTTAATATATATATGTTTAAAACATAGGAAATGTGTTAAAAAACAAAACACTGATAAACCCCTTCCGGGGGCGTCAAATTAAATTGGATAACCATTGACGGCCCCACCACGATTAC
>JACEEZ010022200.1:225000-237500 GCA_016584305.1 Chionoecetes opilio
TAGACTCCACTACCAAGGTGTGTAAAACTTTCCAAGATTTCAATGTCCTCGCCACACGCATGAACAGACTGTTCTGTTTCATCTAGTAAGCCTCCAAATACTTGGACCTTGGTCTTGAGCCAAGAAACCTCAAGTTTCAAAGGCTTTGCCTCCTCGTGCAGCGCCTCGAGACCCCATACCAGGACCTCCAGCGACTCAGAAAAGATACTGCATCATCGGCAAAAAACAAGAACAATTATCTTGCTGTTACCGAGGGATGCTTCACAATCACTTTGATCTACAACTTTGCCCAATACCCAGTCCATACAAGTGTTGAAAAGGGATGGGGCAAGGACGCACCCTTGCCTCACTCCAGTCACTCCTGTATTCACAGGAAAGAGACTGGATACAGCTCCCTCACATTTCACAGCACTCTCAGTCCCAGAGTACTGGACAGTCATCAAACCAATAGTCCTTGCAGGAATCCTGCGAAGGCGTAGAAGATCCCAGCCAGAGTGACTCACGATGCACTGAGTCAAACGCCTTCTTGAGATCAACATAAGATGCAAGCATTCCCTATCGAAACTCACGTCAGCGTTCCACCAGGACACGAATCGCTAGGATACGGTCCGTTGTTGACTTACCAGGCCTAAACCCAGACAGCTGAGGTCTCTGATGCTTCAGCAGATGGTTGCGGACCCGTGTCAGCAATAGATGCGCAAGCACCTTGCCTGGCATGCTGATCAATGTAAAACCGCGGTAATTGTTGCAGTCCTGACGGTCCCCTTTCCCTTTCTAGATATGGACGACCAGCTCCTTTTTCCAGTCAGGAAAAATTAAAATTTGGGCCCCCATTTCGAAAGGCCCCCGCGGATCAGGCCCCCCGGGTTAACCCGGGCGAATTCAACCCCGGCTCCTTTCCACCAACAACTTTGCTAAGCTCAAATTCCTCAAAGGGGAAAGGTTTGCCCCCAGGGGATTTCCTTTAAAACAATGTGGAGGGCCTTAGGTCCCGTGACCCCCTAAAGATTGGGCCAAAGAGCATTGCCCATTCCCGTCCCACGGGCCCAATTTGCCGTAAACATCCCCCCAAAACCCAAGGGGCTTTAAAAACCTATTCCGGGGATCACGTTTATGGCCGATTTAGGCCTTTTCCACCTCCCTCCCCAGGAGGGTCATCAGCCTGGGCCGGCCCCGTTTCCGGCCGGTTCCAAGCAACTCCCCGGCGTCCATAACCCGTGCTTGCAAACAACTCTTGACCCGGGCCCCAATTTGGACTCCTACCCGGTTTAAATTTCCATTTAAGTTCCCAGCCAGGGCCTGAGGGGACGGCATTTTAAACTGAAGACCCCCAAAATTTTCCTTGGCGCAAATCAAGTCTTAAACTTTCCTGAAACGCAGTAGGTTACCTAAAATTTCCGGACTGGCAAAATTTGAATTGGCAAAACAAGTCTTGATCCGCGGTTGCCGGGGACCCCATCTTTGGGTCTACAACTCCCAAGTTTACTTGCACCCTCGGCTTACTAACCGCCAAAGGGGACCCCAACCAAGAAGCAACAAACCACAACCCCAAAATCAAACGCAACTGCCGACTGGAGCCCAGAGACCAACATACCAAACACCCTTTAAAAGGCCATAGTAATGAAGTGAAAAAGCGGGCATCGAGTGCCATGTAAACAATTAATACAATGAATTGATAAACAACTCCCCATTACCACCTGGTTAAGCTATGAAAGAAGGGAAACCCGAGTGGTTATTACAGTATACGTATTCCCCCAGTAACCTTTTCAATTAGGCTAGTTGTGGGTCTTGCTCCCCGGGAAGGTCCTTGTATCCCGACATAGAGGGTCCCCCTTTTCCACTGCCGGCCTCCCTTTTCTAAAGGGCCCAAACCCCCCCCCTCCTCCCCTTTCCCCGCTATCGTTTAGCCTTTCAGAATCCGCCCCTTTTTGGGGGGCTCAGAGGGTGGGTGGTTTTTAAAACTGTTTACGCAAATTTTGCGGAAGTATAAAGGGAGTAATTACCAAAGGCATCGATTCGCCTCTTCATGTCGCTATTAGTGTCCATGTCTCACATCATAGAGCAGGACAAGGATCACAAGCGACTTGAAGATCCTGATCTGTGTCCTCCTGCACAGGTATCGACACGTCAAATACTCCTGCTGAGCGAGTCCATAACACCGTGGGCTATGCCAATCCACCGTAGGACTTCTTGACGCGACCCGGCAGCATTATGGACTACGCTACCAAGGTATGTAAAACTTTCCAAGATTTCAATGTCCTCGCCGCACGCATGAACAGACTGTACTATTTCATCTAGTAAGCCTCCAAACACCTTGACCTTGGTCTTGAGCCAAGAGACCTCAAGTCTTAAAGGCTTTGCCTCCTCGCACAGCGCCTCGAGAGCCATCAACAGTATATCCAGTGACTCGGCAAAGATTACTGCATCATCGGCAAAAACAAGATCAGTGATCCTGGTTTTGCCGAGGGATGCTCCACAATCCCTTTGATCTACAACTTTGCCCAATACCCAGTCCATACAAGTGTTGCGCGCACGGGCGCTCACGTACGCACACACACACACACACACACACACACACACACACACACACAAACACACACACACACACACACACACACACACGCACACGCACACGCACACGCACACACACACACACACACACACGTGTATACACGGACAACTAAGGATGAATGATAAGAGTGTTGATATGGAGACGGGGCCATACGAGTGCCAGGCCCTGTAAAATACAACTAGATAAATACAACTAGATGAATAAACACACACACGCACACACGCACACATACACACAATAGTTGTAACAGTAGTGGTATTAGTAAGAGCGGTGGTAGTAGCAGTAGAAGTAGTAGTAGTAACAGTAGTAAAGGTAGTTCTAGAAGTGTATGACTTGTATTCATCTAGTTCATCTAGTTGTACGTATTTTACATGGCCTGAGCCATATGAATGGTCCGTATGGCCCACTGATCTATATAACATGGATCGCGGAAGCCTGGCTCAGCACTGGTTCCAACTGTCCGCCATCTTGTCGTAACCAAAACAAAGCCTTGTTTCTGCGGCTCGCGTTGCTGTCTATCTGGTGTTATCGCCTCGTCATGCCAAGTTGTGCTTGCTGTCTGGCTGTGTTATCGCCTCGTCATGCCAAGCTGTGCTGCTATGTCCTGTACAAACAGACCAGGACCTGGAAGTGGCAAATCTTTCCACCTGTGAGTAACACCACACACACACACACACGCACCCACCACACACACACACACACACACACGCACCCACCACACACACACACACACACACACCCACCCACCACACACACACCCACCCACCCACCCACACACACGCACCCACCACCCACCACACACACGCACCCACCACACACACACGCACGCACCCACCACACACCCACGCACCCACCCACACACCCACACCCACACACACCCAGACACCCACACCACACACACACCCACACCCACTCCCCACCCAGCCCATCCACTCTTAATCCATCTACCCACTCCAGTCATCCACCTACTAGTTAAAAAAAAGATATAGGTGGATATGGTATACTTTTTTTTATATAGGTAGATATAGATATAAGTATATTTTTTTATACTTGTTAACAATTAGTGGGGAACGGAAGCAGACCTGAGTGCGGTTATGATACAAATGATCATATATGATCATTTGTATCATAACCGCACTCAGGTCTGTTGCCGTTCCGCGCGCTTCCTAATAAGCGGTGCTTGTTCTAATGGAGATAGCTTTATTTTGCGAAGAAAAAAAATAGGAAAAAAAAGTATACCTTGTGGTTAAAGTTAGGTTAGGTTTCATTACAACCTATAAGGTTAGGTTAGGTTTCATTAAAACCTTTAAGGTTAGGTTAGGTTTCATTAAAACCTATAAGGTTAGGTTAGGTTTCATTAATATTATTTTTTTTTTTGGGGGGGGGGTGGCGCAAAATAAAACTATCTCCATTGCAACAAGCACCTATTGTAGGCCAAGAAAAAATAGTTGATGTCTCTTAAAACGACCGCGAAACTCGTCCATTATTACCAAAAGTTGTTTCGTAGTCTAAATGAAACCATAGTCGTTTCGTACACTCAGCTCAGAGTTGAACTTGACTACTAGAGTTACGAAACGACACCAGGTATGTACGAAAATACTCAAAATCAGTGTACGAAACTAACTACTTTCAATTCAATATACCTAATTAAGAAAGGTTTTTTGATTAGGCCAAAGGTTTTTGATTAATTTAAACTTCCTGTAATCCCCGAGAGTAGCTTCTAGGGACCACTGTGGCTCGCGCCGTACCCGTGGCGGCGGCGGTACGGGGCTGACGCCGTTATAGTGGACGAGAACTGCGCGTTCGCTCATTAGGTCAGACACACACACACTCGGTGGTTCGCTCATTAGGTCTGTACACTGCACTCTTAGCCTCTCGCTTTACCACATACACCACACCTGTCACTACACACTTGTACGGCCTCGCAACACACCTGTCACTACACACCTGTACGGCCTCGCAACACACCTGTACGGCCTCGCAAGACACCTGTCACTACACACCTGTACGGCCTCGCAACACACCTGTCACTACACACCTGTACGGCCTCGCAACACACCTGTCCCTATACACCTGTACGGCCTCGCAAGGCACCTGTCACTACACACCTGTACGGCCTCGCAAGACACCTGTCACTACACACCTGTACGGCCTCGCAACACACCTGTTGTCTGTGTATCACCGTAAATAAATGACTAGGAAGGTTCGACGATGCACTAGGTTGGAAGTTTAGTAGTAGTAGTAGTAGGTGTTAATAGTAGTTGTAGGTGGTAATAGTAGTAGTAGGTGGTAATAGTAGTAGTAGTAGTAGGTGTTAATAGTAGTAGTAGGTGGTAATATAGGCTATCACATGCCAGCAGCCAACACCCAGCCACTGCCTGGCCGGCCCATGTATTTGTTTTGGTTATTTCAAGATGGCGGCTGGTGACTTCAGTATCTCGGCCACAGCTAGCCCAGATCCGCGATCCATGTTATATAGATCAGTGGTATGGCCCCGTCTCCATAGCTACACTTTATCATTTTTCCTTAGTGCTTAGTGTTGGCCGAAGCCATCACCCCGGGAGGCGAGTCACAAACCCCGGCTAACATCCGGTACCCATTTACTGCTGGGTGGACAGGGGTTCGGGTTTCAAGAAGACCGCCCATCTCTCTTCGCTCCACCCGGGGATCGAACCCGGGACTTCTCGGTTGTGAAC
Organism: Chionoecetes opilio; assembly: GCA_016584305.1. NCBI lineage: Eukaryota > Metazoa > Arthropoda > Malacostraca > Decapoda > Majidae > Chionoecetes > Chionoecetes opilio. The sequence continues at coordinate 230,269 of JACEEZ010022200.1, forward strand.
TGAGCGTGCTAACCACTACACTACGGAGTACACTATGTGTGTGTGTGTGTGTGTGTGTGTGTGTGTGTACGCGCACTCGCTAATACCATAATCCACACAATCACTCACATAACCATTATCCTTACCAGCATGCACCACAATCACCACCACAACCACCACCACCACCAGATCCCTTCACACAGCACTCAAACAACAATCCCAACTATTATTCTGTGTTATTTAACTGCGCACGTCAAGTCATTACTTAAGCTAAGGTTTAGTGCCAAATTTGATTAGGTAGAAAATATTCCTGGGATTATAGATGAGATACGACACCAGCATAATTTTGACCTTAGTTGTTCGAAAAAGACAGACGCGTGTGGCGAGAGATTAGAATCTTTGGAATGAGAAAAGGAGAAGTAAGAGGTAGGACATATTGAATGAAAGTAAAGATTCTTAACATAAAAAAATTGGAATATGATACTATAGGGGTAAGAAAAATAGTCATATCAAGTGGGTAAATGCAATTAAGAAATGGAAGGTGATGGGTTTTGTTATTTGTAAAGAAAAAAGGACGAGGAAAGAAGGAAGGCATGAAGAGCTGAGAAAAATCATATGAGTGAAGATACAAGAAAAGAATTAATGCCAGGCAGCAACAAAATGAGGATGAAATTAGAATGTAAAGACCTGGAAAATATAGAAAAATAATGAGTACAAAAAACCAGCCAAATTAAGCCATGGGAAAAAGATTGTAGGTAAAAATGTATAGAAGTGATAATGAATACAATAATAACGATCATAATGCTAATACTTAAAATAAGTGTTGATTAAGAATGTAATTATATAAATACAAGTGAATAAAAGTGCAGGGTCTTCACTCTCACATCACAATAATATCTGCATTTTGTCTTTTTCTTTTTAACTAGCTTGATTTTCCCACCTACGTAATTTAACCCCCTCCTCTAAAATCCCTATCTACATATTATACCTCCTTACATTTTGCTCATTTCTTCCTCTATTGTTTATTACTTACTCTATCTACCTCCCTTCCTTTGACACTCGACCAATTTCCTACGTCGACTTGCCTCTCCTTAAAATAGTCTCATTTACTGCCTTTCGCTGTACCGATAGGGTGTTCAATCCTACTTAATGGGCGACTAAACCTCCAACACAATAGAAACTCCATCACGCATTGCCCTCGCTGCCTCCACGCCACTCACCACATTCACCACACCTGCCCACCGGCCGGCCCGCCACACTCCACCGTCGTCCTCTCATCTGCGTCATCCCACACGAAGTTTTGCGTCCGAGATACGGTCTGACACAAGTAACGAGGCCATCGTAGTCTCTTGTAAGGCGTTCTCCATTAGAAGGTGAGTCTGGTGGTTGGGCAAACTTATTCGCGGTGTACTCTTATACACAGCGCACTCTATATCATGGTGTGTGTGTGTGTGTGTGTGTGTGTGTGTGTGTGTGTGTGTGTGTGTGTGTGTGTGTGTGTGTGTGTGTGTGTGTGTGTTATTCACCCATGGTCTTGTCCACGCGAGTCGAACTCGCGATCGCCAGTTTCACCCTTCCGGTGGTATATTCCCGTTTTCTGGATGTATGTACAGTATATCACGTTTACTCTTGAACACGTCAGGTTAGGTTTAGTTAGATTACGGTTAAGGTAGGTTGAGTTTCCATAATTCGGAAGTAACTTTGTGTGAGAATCACAATGAGCGTATTTTCTAGAAAATCGTATGGTTAATTTCGGAGCTACAGCTTCACTTGGAAACCACATACTCACATAAAGTTGGGGAATATACCTCCCGGTGCGAGGTTGGAGCTCATTATTACCGATCTTTGGGTAATGCTGGGACCTCACAAGCCACACACACCCATCCCCTTGTTAAAGGGGGGGGAAGGTTCCCCGCCCAAATTTGCCCATTTGTTTTCCCCCGGGGGCAGTGGGGTTTCCCAAACCGGCTCCCACAAAAGGGCGGGCCACAGGGCTATCCACTTTACCCTCGTGGGGGGGTGTGTATTATGTGTTTTAAAATTTAAAACTGTGAAGTTTAAATAAATTTTATATTCCCTTTTTAAATTTGATATAAAAAATGACTATAGGAGTCTAATAAAATAGCTCATTGAGATAAAATTTATGAAATTGCAAGACTAAAACCCAAATTTTTTTAATTTTTTTTCTTTTAAAAAAATTTTTTTTAGGGGAATAAAAAAAAAAGATCGTGTATATTTATAGGAAACTGGGGAAATGGGACGCCCACTAAAGATTTTGGGAAAAACGTGTCCAACTCGCACAGGCTAAAGTAAATTTTTTTAAATCCCCTCCCTTTTAAAATACTGTGCCCTACAAAAAGAAAAGAAAACCAGTAAAATAATTTTACAAAAGGGAAAAACTGCCAAAAGTTTTTTCTAGACTACGAAGCGAGTTTGGACACCTTTTTATCCCAAATTTCTTTTCTTTGGTAAAAAATAGTTGGTGGACCCTTTTCCATATAGGCTTGTAAATGTTTACTCCACGAATGGGGGAAAGGAAGCTACAGGCGAAAAGGGAAGGGAAATTTTGGCACAGAAGGTTATATTTCGTTCTTAACTCATTTATGCGGGAAAACTTTTCACTATCTGGAAAAAAAATAAGATTTAAATGTATCCCAAAATGTTTTTTTTTTAAATTATACCCCCAAAAAACTGCTTATTGTCCAAAAAGTTCCTAGCTCGTTGTCAGCCAATAAACTTTCCCAAGGAAACCCAAATGGGGGGCCCAATTTTATTTTTAAATCCCAGTTTATACAGACATATTTGGAGAAAAATTAGCTAAAATTTTTCCTTAGAGAAACCCTTAACACAAAGAAAAAAATTTAAAAAGCTGCTCACTTCCAATGTATTTTTTAGATAGGGGAGTGGTTTAACACGTAGAGAAAATTTGAGTTAGCTCACTTCCATATGACTTTTTTAATGGGAATAAGGGGAGATTTACCCTTTAAAAACCTTTTTTATGTGACAATTATTAGTGACAATAGGAGTATTGTATTGATAAATAAAAGGGTGGGGCGATAATACCATTGCCACCATATTGCCCTTTTTGCGTAAAATTTCCCCCCCTTGGAAATATATGACATCCCTGTTTAAAAGCCGGGAAAAAGGAATATTTTGACGGGGTTTTGCAAGTGGGCCCCCTGAATACACAGAGAGTACCGGGGGGTATACCTTTTATGCGCTGAAACCTAGGTTTGAGTTTCCCCCTTCCCAGAATTACCCCCTAGGACCCACTGTGGCCCGCCCCCCCCTACCCTTTGGGCCCCGGCGGTACGGGGCTGACGCCCGGGGGTTTTAAATGGGGCGAGAAAAATGGGCGTTCGCTCTTTAGGTCAGGCCCCACACACTGGGGGGCTAACCCCCTTTACTCTTAAAACCCCTCCGCTTTAAACCCCATACAAACCCCCCCTTTTCCCACAAAAACCGACGGGCCCCGCAAAACCCCCTTGGGCGCCTGTGTTTCACCGTAAATAAAAGACTTGGGAAATTTTTGACGGTGTCGTCGAAAAGTATTCCCTCAACCTTCCTGTTTTCCCCTCCTAACACCCACCCCCCAAACCCACACAAATATCAAAACCCTACACACATCCTGGGCACATACACACATCCAAAATAAAAGCCCCACACACCCCCATTCCTCAACACACGGAACCGTTGATTCGGGCCCCCAGTTTTAATCAGGCCGCCTAATTAAATGCCGACCCAAACATGCCCTTTATGCATAACCTTATTTGGTTTTAAAAAAAACCTAACCTAAACCTTTTAAACCCCAAAAATATACCTAACCCCCAACCTTAAAACCCAAAGTATCCTAAAACCTTTAAAATTTAAAAACAAAGTAACCTTTCTAACCCAAAAACCCTTAAACCCCAAAATATAAACCAACCTAACCCAACCCTTTAAACCCCAAAGTATACCTAAACCCAAACCAACCTTAAACCCCAAATTTTACCCAACCTAGGGCCCTTTAAAAACAAAGTATACCTAACCCAACCTAACCTAAAACCCAACCCCAACCTAAAACCCAACCTTAAACCAAAGTATACCTAAAACCCAAACCAATCTAACCAACCTAAAACCCTTTTCCACAAAGATATGGGCCCCGGGTAAAGCTGTTTCCCATAGGCGGGTGTTTCAACTGGCGGCCCAAACAACGGATACCCAACCCACCCCTACAAAAACCTTTTAAAACATCCTAAAACACAACCAAAAACCACACAAAAACCCTTAAAAAATCCCCCTACAACCCCTTTCCTCCTTTCATACCCACCCACAACCTCACACACGCCCATCACAACCCCCCCACACATCCCGAACATACACAAACCCCCAAAATAAATTTCCCCCACAACCCTGCCCCCCTGACAACCCCTTTCATTTCCTCCACCCACAATTCCCACACCCTTAAAAACCCCCCCACCCCTAGAACACCCTTTCACACCCTTAAAAAAAAAACACCCCACAAACCCCTTTAAAAAACCCTTTAAAAACCCCCACAACAATTTCAAAAAAAAACGTCAAAACATCCACACCAAATCCTAAAACCCGGGGATCCTAAAATCCTTCCCCCCTCGATCCGGGGACTGAGGGGGGCTTTTTGGGAGCCCGGGGGATTGTGTAAAGGGCGCGTAGGGCAACACAATTTCCCTATCCTACTAATATCCTAACATTACGAGCCCCTGAGAAGCCAGGGGAAAGGGTAACATCCCCCAAACCCCGAAACCCCCATCAAACTCCCAAATTGGGCCCGATTCCCCCCGATAAAAATATCCTTATTTTGGAAAAGAAAAAAAACCCCTTTTGGCTCATTTTCCCTCACACACACACACAAAAACCCCCCAAAAAAAATATTTTAAAATGAAAATCAAAGGTTTCTTTTTTTTCCCCCTTTTTTGGGCCCTTTTTTTTTTCCCCTTTTGAAAACCCAAAACCCATTTCGTTTAAACTGTAACTTTTTACCCTTTGGGGCCCCTTTTTTTGGCCGCACAGGGCACAGCCTTAAAAAAAACCCGTTTTTTCGGTATTTAAACGTAAATAAAAAATACATTAAAACATAGAAAAAACTCTTATTTTTTTCTTATATGTGAATAGTTCCTGCATAAAGAGTTAAAAAGACGAAAAAATAACCTTTTTGCCAAATTTCTTCCCCTTTTCGCCTGTATAACCCGTTTTCCCCCCAAAAATAGGGCACAAAAGAAGAAAAAGAATTCGTGGAAAAAAAATTTTTTCAAGCCTTAGGGCACCTGATTTTTGGCTGAAAAAAAGGTGTCCCCGCGAGCGAAGGGGAGCTTGGGCAATTAAAACCCCCTTATCCGAAAATCGGGAAAATGGGTTTAAAAGCAAAAAAAAAAAAAAAAAACTTCCCCTCGGGTTAAAAATTTTGGGGGGATAAAAATGGTTCCTCCGCCCTTTATTCCCGTTTTCGGGAACAGTATGTCGCGTTTACTCTTGAACACGTCAGGTTAGGTTACGTTAGGTCACGCTAGGTTACGGTTAAGTTAGGGTTTCGATTATGGAAACTTTGTGTGGGAATCACAATGAGGGTATTTTCGAGAAAATCATATGGTTAGTTTCGGACCTACAGCCAAGCGTCTTCACTTGGACACCACATACTCCCATAGAGTTGGAGAATATGCGTTCCTAACCAGCGCGCTACACACCTTTCCCGGGACGCATATTCACGAACTGTACTCCGCTCCCGCACTCTGATTCAAGTGTGGGAAATGGAGGAGTTTTAAGGCAGACCCAAAGAAAACGCGCGCGCAGCAACACAGCGTATGGTGGAAGAAATTTGCTTTTACTCTGTCCTACGTAAGTATAGCCTGGGTTCTTATATGTTTATTTGTTGTGTATTTACATATATTGCTTACGAGCGAGCGCGAAGCGCTCGTGAGTCCTCGGTGGATACGGGATTTTTCTCACTTAAGCGGCCGCCCCGACCCGACCGACCGTCACGCTTTTCAGGAGCTTTTATCTTTGAAATCCCGCTTCCGATTGACAAGCGGTCTTCACCATCTATTATTCAATCCCTATTCGCGTCTACAGACAAATTTCCTTGCTATCGGGTTTCTACGGGCTCGCTCGTCCTTCGCCGTTTAAGGCGTCTTACTGGTAAGATAATAGCAGCAAACGGGCGCAAAAGGCGTAAAAGATAATATTAGTTTACGGGGATAAATAAGCTGAGAATGGTTCAAAAAGAAATTTGAAAACAATATATCGAAAAAGTAAGTCCAGATTCGTGATCAGCACGTACGTAAGCAAATAGGAACCAAGTGTCATCAAAATCTGGGGCCAAAAAAAAATTGGCCAAATTTTGAAGGCAAATTAAATCCTTGGAAAATGTCGTAAAAAATACATTTTCATGGATATCTCAAGAACCGTAGCAGCTAGGCTACGCTTCATCAATAAATAATTCAATAAATCAAAGTTTTGTAAAGGTCAAAAAACTTATTATATCTCAAAAACTTGATTTGCTAAGAAAGAACGGATAGATGCCTAGGGTAGATCTCGTTAAGCTGGACCAAAGACTACTGTATACTGGACTTGCTAGTCATTTTGGGCTATTTCCAGTGGAGTCCAGTTTTGCGATTCCTGACATTATCGAACATCACTCCCATTTCCCTTCCTATGGTTTATCAGTATAAATGATATACCGTTATCTTCTTAAATGTTTTTTCTATAATAATATTAAATAAAAAACTGTAAAATACTCTAAAGAAATGCTATAATGAGAGAGTGAAGAAATATGCATGAACCTAATATTCACTTAAACTCTTCGCCATTTAATATTTTGCGTGTAAACATTTTACATGAAACATACCAATAGAAGCGAAATTTTATTAGCTTTCCATTGATATTTTTCGTTTTCTGATAAATGAAGTAGAACCATACATAAATTAGCGTTAATTAATTAAATAACCTCATCAATCGGGAAAATTACCCGATTGATGATGTTATTTAATTAATTAACGCTAATTTATGTATGGTTTTACTTCATTTATCAGAAAACGAAATATATCAATGGAAAGCTAATAAAATTCCGCTTCTTTTGATATGTTTCATTTAAAAAGTTTTCACGCAAAATATTAAATGGCGAAGAGTTTAAGTGAATATTAAGTTCATGCATCTTTCTTCAGTCTCATAATGGTATTTCTTTTGTGTATTTTACAGTTTTTTATTTGATAATATTATAGAACAATCATTTACGACGATAA
>JACEEZ010022200.1:242500-275162 GCA_016584305.1 Chionoecetes opilio
TTTGTGTGTGTTTGTGTGTGTGTGTGTGTGTGTGTGTGTGTGTGTGTCACTGTGTGCGTGTGTGTGTGTAAAACCAGACCATTATTCAGCCTTTTTACTTAAGACTAATTCCATCTTATAATATTTATCTAGATTTTATTCCTATTTCTCTCTCTTAGTAGCGGCTTAGGCACAAAGAGAACTAACAACCCTACCACAATAAAGGAGTCAGTCTGGTGTATTATGTCGGTGACAGTGACGTGAGTAGAAGCAGGAATATAGAGTCTTGCATAATAGATCCACCCACCCCAACCCCCTGCAGGAGAGGATGTCAAAGGGCGTGGTACAAAGTTGTTAAATACAGGAAAAGGGAGAAAGAACGTGTAGTGTACCTTCATGACATAGGATGAGAGGAAAGGAAGTTGTATGGACGATTTGTGGTGGGGGAGGAAGGCTTGAAGTGTAGGTGGGTGTGGCGTGTAGGAGGCAGGTAGTGGTGGAGGAGAGAGAGGAGGCAGTGTGTGGAGTTTTTAGTTTCCCGTCTGGAGGAAGACTCACGCAGGCTAACCAGTGCCCCGCGGGTGTTGCCACAGCCAACAGTGGCGAACACACCGTCGGCACACAAACACAATTGGGCAAACACTCCCACCCCGCCGAGGAAATGCCTTATTTGGTCTAAACATTTATCCAAGAATGTCCAAGAGGCCTTTGCAATTTAGGGTGGAGTGAAAAGGAAGCATTTTTATTTTTTTCATAATATGAAATGCCATGGGTGACCTAAAGTTGGCAAATCCAACAGGAAAGAAGGTGCTAAAGTATTATTGTCCTATCTGTCCATCTTCACTGGTCCCATGGATTTTGAAAAAATGGAATTATTAGACTGCGTAATTTATGGCATCTTTTATAATTACCATTTGCCAATTACAATATGCAGCTCTTTGCTGATTTTAAGCAATTTTGTTTGCTCAAAATCACCCAGAACTCACCACGAGGAGGTGGCTGCATGTTGAATTCCACCCGTGCCCACCCACCACCCAACCATATGTGAGCACGTTTGATCCTTCTCTTACTCGGTGTGGTAGTCAAATTTTGTATTGAAGGATGGTATTAGTTTCTGAGAGGCTATCTTTGCCTTGATATACCCATGTCTTCTTTCTTGACCATGAACTGAGCCTGCTGCCTCTGTAACCAGCTTTATTCCACTCTCCACAGCTTGTGTGTGGCATGGAAATTTTGAAAAGTGAAATCGATATTTTACCTCTGACGATGGAAGGTCGTGTCGTATAGCTTGCCACAACATTTTATCTGGTATTCCTCTCAGCACAGGAGGCTCCAGTTGAGTCTCTTGCCAATTTATCATATCAGTGTAGTCAGTGGCCTCAAAGTTAATGTCAGGGATCTTGAATTGCCTGACCATCGAACTCTTGGTGGAAGACGATCTTGCAAGAAGTATTCTGCGTACAGCCAGCTCTCTAATTGGTGGGCGCTCATCTTCAAGCATTGCCAGTAGACTGTTCTCGCAGTGAGTAAAATATCTATTGTGACTGATTACCTTGTCAACAATGTCACGAAGATGATCTGGCAGATATCTTGTTGATGAACAAAGTTTCCAAAGATGACGAGGACCTTCAGAGCACGATGGTTTTGATTTGATTGCAAACCATAGTGGAACATAAACTTGAATGAACATGAACTACGAAACTCGTACAACGTAATCTACTAATGTTACTAGATTTTCAGAAGGCTCCTTGGTTCCAATATATAGTCGCATCAGTCTACAAGCAGTTGTCAGCCACCGTGAATGAACCAGAGGACCAGGGCGACGGTTTGCCAGTTCTTCCTTACAGTAACCAGTAGTGACTGCCGCATACATTTCATACATGTACTTTTGGTCGGTGCTCAACTGAGACAAGTCCATCTGTGGTAGTGTAGGACCTGGTATTGGATCAAAAACCGTAACTACAGCATTACACTCCTTCAACATGATTCCAATTGGTCTTGAGAATGCTCTGGGTCCTTGTGTCACCCCATCAAGCTTGGTGATTAAGTGGCGATGGGGCAATTCATTAGCATGCAGTAGGCAGATGATCCATTGTAAAGGTTTCTGGTAGTGATGTTCTAGTAATCTTATAATACCTCCTTTTTTTCCAGTGTTCACAGCTATTCCATCACATCCAATTGCAATTACTTTGTTAGGGTCAATGTTGGATGTAGATAAAAAACTAGTAATACTCTCGGCAATAGGTACAGCTTTACTAGAAGTTGGTGTAACATACCAATGTAGGTTGATCCTGGCTCAGACAATATAACTATATGCTCCTCTTTAACTGTCTGTTGTGGAGTACATTTTGTTTCCTTTCTTTTCCATAGTATATGTAAAATCATGTCTTTCATCAAAGTAAAGGCCAATACCGGAATCAGTTTGTGAAATTTCAATTTTTGAGACCTGCTCTCTTAAGCTTTGCCTTTCTCGTCTAATTTTGCTACGATCTATTACTGCAGACGAGTGACTATGGTCAATAATCCCCAGGTCCTGAAATACAGCTGAACAAATGGCTGCACCTGGTCGGTCTGATACTCCTCTTCTGTCACACTCTCTTGCCACCGTTGGAAGTCTCATTCTCATCTGATGACTGACTTGTGTATTGGTTTTTATGTTAGGAGTGATATAATTTTCCTCCTGTTCTTGGGGCAGGCCATCAAAGTCATGGTCTGAGTTTCTTTCAGTATCAGAAAAATCACATGGGTCATCCAATGTGACAGGTGACGCCAGCGTAGAAAGACGTTGTTCCCTTTGTTTTCTGTTCTCCCTTCTGATTAACATTTTTGTTGTTGTAACATCTATTGGACCAATTAGAGAGAACTGCAACTCCGAAATGCCAGTGGTCGCTGGTAGTTTTAACTCACAATTTGGTGAAAAGTTGGTCAACTTGAAAGAAAAATATGGGCTTATTCCACTGCACTTAAAACACACAAGTATAATATTAAGAACGATTTTCTTCTATATGTATATTGTATAGAAGCCTGATTCTGTAAAACATTGTATATAACCAAATAACCAAGTAGGTTATAGTTGAGGAGGCGAGGTAAATGCTACTCTATGATATTATATAGTCAATAACGAATGTTTAGAAGTTATCTATACCTAGGCAGTCATATTTTCCTGTTATTATTGTGTATCAATCAGATAGAAAGCCTAGAAGTGCAATGAGTCGACGCGTGAAGTGGCAATGTTTTGATTCAATCTCCCCGCCACAATCTCCCCGCCCACCACTCCCCGCCGCGGCACGTCGCCTCCACAATTATAAACTACATTGTCGCAGCAACAAGCCGATTTCGGCATTCTTTATTCTTCGTTTTTCCAAGGCATTGCTTATTGTATTTTGACAAGCGTTTGCCAGACGCAGCAGTACTGTCTTAGAAAACAGTGTGAACATCGCCCAAATTTTACATGCCACAATATACATGTAAAAAATATATTAAGCTTTGCTACACGAGGCGAGTAATTTGCATTAAATTGCTATTATAGAACGTTCCATCGTAATGCATGTCATCCATATAATTAGTAGAACAACAGAAGAACTATATTTTTTGGTATTCAGATGCGGTGCATCAATATTTATCGCGAAATTAATTTATGAAAAATATTAGTCGCGGAGCCAAAACACAGTAGACCAACCTTTGAGTTAAAACTGCCAGCGACCACTGGCATTTCTCGAGTTGCAGTTCTCTCTAATTACCATCTTCCTTGTTGATCGCTGGTCAGTCAGAAATTCTTGCTCTCGCTTAGGAACTCTTATTTCCTTTTCACAGTGGCAATTGGAAAACTCAACACACTTGCATGAGGTTATGTCAAAAAGCTTTCTTGCTTCCTTTCTGAACTGATTCAATAAACTGTCAAAGCTCTTTGTTCCTTTTCTCCCTTTCATAGGCTTCAATCGCTTGAGGTACTTCTGGTAGTATTCTTTGACTCGAGCGATAATGCGGTAATGATGACATGTAGGACTGCTTGCCTTCTTCCATATTTCTTCAACCTGCACTGCCACATAGAAAATAATGTCATTTACTAGTGGATTTTTAACTCCTTCTTGAATCAGTTGGTGTCTTTTGGGCAACAGTGCTCGAATGATGTCCTCGTATGAAGGCAGTGTGTTTCCCGCCAACTCCCTTGGAGTGCCAACAATTGGGCTCTCATCACTGCTCCGAGTGTTCAGTTTTGGTTTATGCTTCACTGACATCTTATCTCTCACATTGTCACCTATAATTCACCTTTGTATCAGTGTTTTTGTTTTTATATCACTGAAGTACGGCCACGTGTACAAATCCTGAAAAATAAGATAATCAATAATTATTCAATGCTCTTGGGGCCAGTGAAGATTTGAAGATAAGAGACATGAAATTTTTATGGGATGTGTTTCTCATCATATCACACTTTTTAAGCACCCGTGGCAATTGATGCAAAAAATATATATTTTTCACTGCACCCTACTCTGTATGTCATTCATTCACCCATGGTCTTGTCCACGTGAGCTGGCACGCGATCGCCAGTTTCACCTTCCCAGTGCGAGCTTGGAGCTCATTATTACCGATCTTAGGGAACTGCTGGGATCTCACAAGGGGGATAGTAACCGTCCGAATTTCTCAGTGGAAAAACCCCCAGGAATGAGCGGGGCCGGGGATCCAACGCCGGACCACAGGATGGTGCGGGATGCTCTAACCCACCCAGCCGTTCAGACGCTGTGTGTGTGTGTGTGTGTGTGTGTGTGTGTGTGTGTGTGTGTGTGTGTGTGTGTGTGTGTGTGTGTGTGTGTGTGTGTGTGTGTGTGTGTGTGTGTGGTGTGTGTGTTGTGTGTGTGTGTGTGTGTGTGTGGTGTGTGTGGTGTGTGTGTGTGTGTGTGTGTGTGTGGTGGTGTGTGTGTGTGTGTGTGTGTGTGTGTGTTGTGGTTGTGTGTGTGGTGTGTGTGTGTGTGGTGTGTGTGTGTGTGTTGTGTGTGTGTGTGTGTGTGTGTGTGTGTGTGTGTGTGTGTGTGTGTGTGTGTGTGTGTTGTGTGTGTGTGTGTGTGTTGTGTGTGTGTGTGTGTGTGTGTGTGTGTGTGTGTGTGTGTGTGGTGTGTGTGTGTTGTGTGTGTGTGTGTGTGTGTGTGTGTGTGTGTGTGTGTGTGGTGTGTGTTGTGGGGTGTGTGTGTGGTGTGTGTGTGTGTGGTGTGTGTTTTGTGTGTGTGTTGTGTGTGTGTGTTGTGTGTGGTGTGTGTGTGTGTGTGTGTGTGTGTGTGTGTGTGTGTGTGTGTGTGTGTGTGTGGTGTGTGTGTGTTGTGTGTGTGTTGTGTGTGTGTGTGTGTGGGTGTTTGTGTTGTGTGTGTGTGTGTGTGTGGTGTGTGTGTTGTGTTTGTGTGGTGTGTGGTGTGTGTGTGTGTTGTGTGTGTGTGTGTGTGTGTGGTGTGTGTGTGTGGTTGTTGTGTGGTGTGTGTTGTGTGTGTTGTGTGGTGTGTGTGTGTGGGGATCAGGCATATCATTATATAGCTACTAATGTCACCATAATTCTACTAAATATATGTACTGGTCTTGCTCCATCAGAGATATTCATGAAGATAATATAATATGCCAATTGTATGAAAAAAGTAACATTTGGTAATTTTGTTACACAGCATTTTTTTCGCTCGATATGATTGTTTTTTTCCCTTTTATTTTCCCTCCACCCTCGCGACCTAACCTTAACACAAGGGACAAAAGCGTATGTTAGCCTTAAAAGGTCATTCTCAGCCACCAAGGAAGGAGGAGGACTTCTGTGTTCACATTTTCTGCACGCTAACGCATCCCCTCATCCATCCTACATGACTATAGCCCCTCCCTCACACCATGCAGTTATCAATACCACTTTCAGCCTATACTCCCATCCATCTCTTTTCTTGACCTGCTTGCTAAATCTCCGGGTGGAAATGGAAAAAAATATTTATTTTCACCTATCGTCCCTGTTTAGGAGTGACTGCTTCCCACTTTTCCTCGCAGCATTTTGCAAAGTGACGAGTGAAAGTACACGGCTGAAGATTGATGTGATACTCTTTTATACTGTCACTTTGGAAATTAAACTCTTATCTGTAACAATTTTTTAATTTTTTGGGAGAGATAAAGACAGATAATATAGGAGAGATAAGAAGAAGGATAAAAGAGAGAAAGGGGACTACCTTTGCTATAGTCATTATCATTATCATATATCATTGTCATCACTATTTCATCACTATCAGCATTATCATTATCCTTATTATTACTGCTATTTTCAATTACTATAAGAGCACTTAAATAAGATTTTCTTTTGTACTTACGTATATTTCTTTCAGATAAAAAAAAGTGAAATACTCAAGATTTTTTGTTTTGTTTCGTCCACTTCATATTTACTTTCCTTAATCCTCCGTCGCTGTAACCACCCCGCTATCCCAAGATGTATGGGCGCTACTCCCTCTCTTTATGGGCATCACTCTATCTTTGAGCTGCCGCTCACACACCCTTTCTCTTCTATTACTTCCAGCGGAGCTTCCTCATAGAATTCCACCTGTCCGGCTCCTCATCACCTCGCTTTGCTGCTTACCAATAGAAAACTAGACCAAATCTTTGCCGGACACGGAAATGAGGGAAATGCATTAGGTCTGTTTGTAATCCTATAGCGCACCAGAGGGTCGTTGGGGGGTTTTCATACAACACTTTATTATGAGGTAAGCTGTGCATCTTCATTTGTTTTACTTCATCTATATTCTTATTCTTCTTTTTACGATGGTACACTTTACTTCTTTCTAAATATAAACTTTTCTATTTTCAACATCCATCATTTATCAGATGGGATAATTTGGATAGCTGGCATGAGTTTTGAGACACAAAAGCTGCTGCTGCACAATCCTTCTCGAATTTCATCGCAACATTTTCGAAGCCGAGATAAACAAATACTCAACGGGCAAAGTATTTATCGATTTCCAGAATGCCTTCGACAACGTCCCTTACGAAAGACTTTTACACAAGCAGCATTCCTGTCCCTTCACCTCAACGTCCAGATATACGAATGTTCTTTTCAACATAAAGGAGCCTTGAATCTTTATTGCAGGTTTTCTATTTTGTAATAGGTCTAGAAGATATAACAATAGGTAGGAGAGAGAAAAAAAAATAGGAGGCTTTGTATATAATGCATGATACTTACCTCAGCGGAAAGTCAAGAGAAAACTCGTAAATCATTGCCAAACTCTAAACATGAGATCGATTGCAGATTACTAAGCCATAGCCGTCAGCTTGTTAAGGAATCGATCTCATTGGTTGAAAAAGAACAAAAGCAAAGCGCTCCAACACCGGAAGTACCTTGATATTGGTCGATTAATGGAATGACGTTTTAGTGAAGTCACTTTCATAGCTTCAGGAAAGAATCTCTTTCAGCTCTTAGGAGAGACTTAGAACGGCTCTCGTAGCATTCAGACGAACATTCCGTATCGTGAGAGAGCACAGAAACACGAGTGTGAAAGCGAGTGACAGTACGAGATCAAGATATTTGTTACTCTATAACTTTACTTTTATAAATAAATAACGAAAAAGGAAAACTCTATTAACTCAATTCCTGACTCCAGTGCAACACAACAAACGCTGTTGTTTAAGACTACACCGAGGCTACAATTTTCAGGTTTCAATTACTTGTTATCCTGTACCGCTTCCTCACAATCTTGTGTGTCGTGTGTGCGCTTAGGTAAACATCAGAAATATACTTACAACAATATACCTCAAACGTGATAACTATAAAAATGATAATGTAATATCTGAAAGTGTCCATGCATGAGGTATAAAAGTACAGTACGTGTAGTTAAGATAAAATAAAAAATTATTTCATACATTTTCCCTTGTGTCCGCCTTTTTTTCTACTCGTGGCCACATTAATGTTCAATGAATAAAGTTAACGGTGCACAGATACTTCCAAAAATATATTTGCGACTTTTCACAGTGCTGGCGGGGGAGAAAGGGTGGGAGAGAGGCCTCATCCCTTCCACTCTGCCTGAGATAATTTCCCTTTCCTTCATCTAATTAGTCACTCTGTTCGCCTCACCTTAGCACCGATTCATTACACTTTACCTGTTTTGGGATAATTGCGTTGGGTGGATAAGATAAGGCGTCGGGGCAACAACATTTTGAAATTTCCCCTTATACAAAACCCTTATTACTGTCATTACTATCATCATTATTCTTATCGCTATTATTTCGCATTGCGTATTTTCGTATTTGCTATTATATCTTTACTTCCCCTTATATATTATATAGCTATAACCCTCAATATTATAATTATTAATATTATCATTACTATCATCATTATTCTTATCGTTATTATTACTGATGCACACAATACAATGTCTTGCCCCATACATGCACCGGTATAACCTTTCTCAAAACCTCCCCAACCCTTCGCCCTCGCCTCCCGGATTACAGCTTCTTATGCCCCCTTACCTTTGTCCGCTGTCCGCTGTCCGGTTAACCGGTTACTGAAATAAACCCTGCATCCGGACCTCTCACATGGATATCCGGTTACCCATGAAAATGCCTCCGCCGCCTACCGTATATTTTCCTGATTTGACGATAAGTCTTGTTATTTATATTTCCTTGGTTGTGGGTTGATGTTTTGGGTTGCGCATCACGAGGCTCCTTTGTTCGGTCCTGAGAGTCACTTGTGGGTTGGAGGGAGAGGAGGGAGCAACACTACTGCGTGACTGAAGAGACATGCGCTTGAGTGGAGATGAGAGAGAAAGAAGAGAGGGATAACGGCAGGAAGGGAGAGAAGGATTGAAGGACAAAGAGAATGTAAAGAAGATTGGCAGATTGATTAAGGACGGAAAAAGATGCGCAGGAGGAAGAGGAGAAGGAAGATGAAAAGGATGATGACGATGAACAAGACGACGAGGAAGATCAAATCAAAATGTCAATAAAAACATGTATTATTATCAAATATACAAAGATACAGGAGTGGTATGGGATAAAAACGCAGAGGTAAGTTAATTATTAGGTATAAGCAGTAGGGTGAGGCGATAAGATAAGAGTACGAAGGTAAAGGTGAGTAGAGAAAGAAGTTTGGTTGAGCGAGTGGAAAGGTGTTGTGTGGGTTGTGCTCGCCCCCCCCCCCCCTCTCTCTCTCTCTCTCTCTCTCTCTGTCTCTCTCTCTCTCTCTCTCTCTCTCTCTCTCTCTCTTAGGCAACACGTCGTCAAAGAGCTCTCGGGGTCACTTGGGGTGTCCGCTATCAACATGGGCCACAGTGACTTCGGGGCACAGTGGCTGGATGTCTTGTGGCGCCCAAGGAGCCCCGGGGGGAGATGCTGAGAAGTGCCATAGAGGTAAGGCGAAAAGAGCGCCTTACCCGTCTTCAGGCGCTTTTGTAACGGCCCGGCTAAGGCACCGACTAAAGCCCATGTACAGTCGAAAGTTCAGGCGCTTTTGCACTGCCTTACACCTCCAAAGCCTATGGCGTGGGCGTGGTCCGAGAATCCTACTAGCCAATCACGTTGCCTATCTGAGCGCTGCTTAGGCAGCTTCGACCAATCACAAGGCTTGAACACGTCTCTGCTGAAGCAAGGAATGTTGTCCCTCCCTCCCTAACCAAGCACTTATGGCAAGGACACACCGCTCTCCCCCGCCAAAAGCTGTTTCATCACAAGTTTGACGTTCATCGCAGGTTTTGACCACGTATATATTTTTGCATTAGGACGTGCCATACCCCTTGATAATCGTTAAGGTGTGCCGATTCCGGGACAGTGAGTGAAAATTTAATGCAAGCAACATTCCAGGAATAAGGAGATGAATAAAAAGTTTATACACGATTTCATTTTGCTCTCATTATCTTATTATAGGTATAGTTTACTGCAAGTTTTATGCATTCATGATATGCACTAATGTCTCGTGAAGATGATGGTATGTTCAGCTGTCCTAAATATCATCTGGTAGTATGATAATACCGTGTAATAGTACAACATTTTAGTGCGGGCGGAGCACCTGCCGCCCGCCGCCCGCCCCTAACCAACACACAACACAACATTTCTTATCACCAGCATATAACACCCTATAATGCCGCATTAGTCTTGCACGATCAATTCATACACACCTTGCAACACTATTAATACGTAAACACCAATTGTTACGTTGTAGGAACTGAAACAAGGCTGTATTTGCTTTATAAACAGAAGATGAATGTCTGTCAAAGGCCCACAGCAGCTCACTAAGTCAGGGTCTGACCATGCCTTAGTTTTCAGCGCCTTTAGCGGTGCCACTAAGGCAGCAATCTCGACTGAGCATTGCGGTGGGAGGGCGTTTCGCCTTACCACAGGCGCCCTAGTGGATAGGGCGCCCTAGCTCACTCTCAGCATCTGGCCCCCGGAACGCCGCCTGACCGTCCTCCCGGCGGTCAGGAGGGGCGGGGTGACGGGAGGAGGCGCCGTGGAGGAGCAAGGGTAATATGCACGCGGGCAAGACTTTCAAAAGATTTAGATATCACAGAACTGCACCAGCGGAGCGTGTTGGCCGTATTTTTTTCGTACTAACATATTACTTACTGATTGTGTAAGCCTGAAATAGTCTTACCCGAACGAGGGGCAATTATAACAATGTGGTGATATTATATATAAGATTATTATTTCTTAATCATAATACATGTATTTCGGCCTGGTTATGGCACGTTGTAATCAATAGTCAATTTGCACAAAAGTATAACCACAAAGGTAAGGACACGTAACGACGACACACGCACATACAGCGAGCGTGACAAGCGCGACGAGCGCGACGAGCGCGACACACACGTCCGTCCCACACAATATGATATCTTTCTCTGGCGTCACTGGGTGCCGCCTGTGGAAGCGCTGGCTGGCTGTGTGAGGCAGGGGGTGCCTCTGGGGTGTCAGGTTACAGGGTGTGTCTTGTCACCGTCTAGTGGTGACCTCTGCCGGGTTGTTTTGTAGACGTGCAGTGACGTGGCATGGGCGTCACGGGCGTGTCACAGTTACAATAACTTTAACATGGATGTTATTAGTAATGCCTTAAATATATAATTGTAGGGAAAAACATATCTACCTAAACATATCTACCGACAAAGCCAACATCGCTCGGTCACCTACCAGGCGCGACCTCGCGCCATCCTAGAGACATGTACCTAACCATGTTATTATGTATTAACCTGATTTTGTCGGATTTTGCCCTTCAGGAGAACATACACAGATATGGCCTTCCTAACAATAAGGCAGAGTGGAATTACTATAATAATGATAAGTATGATTGGCATAATCATTGAAGGAAAATGAACAGCTGGGTTAAGGTAGACAGATTTCTTCACCTATCTACTCGACAAAACCTACAAGATAACTATCCCCTCTTCTTCAATGACACTCAACTGTCTCCTTCTTCTACAATGAACATTCTAGGACTATCCTGTACTAAAAATCTGAATTGGAAATCTCACATCTCATCTCTTGCTATAACAGCTTCTAAGAAGTTAGGTGTGCTGTGGCGTCTGCGTCCTTTTTTTTTTCCCTCCCAATTGCTTGCTCTCTACAGGGGCCTTATCCTCCCATGTATGGAGTATGTCTCACATGTTTGGGGAGGATCCACTCATACAGCTCTCCTAAACAGGTGTTGAGTCAAAAGCTTTTCGTCTCATCAACTCCTCTCCTCTGACTGACTGTCTTCAATCTTTAAATCACCGCCGCAATGTTGCTTCTCTTGCTCTCTTCTACCGTTATTTTCATGCTCACTGCTCTTCTGAACTTGCTAACTGCATGCCTCCCCCACTCCCGCGGCCTCGCTGCACAAGACTTTCTACTCATTCCCATCCCTATTCTGTCCATCTTCCTAATGCAAGAGTTAATCAGTATCTTTACTCTTTCATCCCTTTCACTGGTAAACTCTGGAATTCTCTTCCTGTCTCTATTTTTCCACTTTCCTATGACTTAAATCTTTTCAAAAGAAGATTAACAAGACACCTCCCGAACTAAATAGGCCTACCCCTATGTTTTTATTTTATTCTCTTACTGTCTTCTGTATAGGGACTGGCAACTAAGCGGGCTTTGTGTTACCCATTTTTTTTGTGCCCTGGCCAGTTCCCTGTGATGTAAAAAAAAAAAAAAAAAAAAAAAAATAAAAAAAAAAAAAAAGTAAAGAGTCCTGTACAGCTGTTTCCAATTCTGAGAAATTAGAGAATGTTGCTCAGAAATGGTGTTAGTGACATATTTAATGGTTTCGAAATCAAGTGGGTGTAAGGACATAACGATAAGGCCTGAGAAGCATTTGCCTGAGTTAGCACTACCTCACAATTAAAAATATTTCTATTATGAACCATTTCCATTAAGTAAATATTTATTATCATTATATTGTCCTACTTTCTGAACTTCAAACACATGTTCGGCTGGGAAAAAAACATGTTTAACAATGGTATCTGACGTTAGCACTGATTCAAGGAGAGGGTAATAGTGTTGCAAACCATTTAAAACAATGATGTCAACTGGCAGTTCTACTTCGCTATTTCCTAGACATGCATAAAATCAATAAAAGGAAAAAATGAAGCAGTTCCCTTTCCTTGCGCTGCGTCAACCATATTTGTTAGTAATGTTTGTTAGTTCTGACAAGAAAATTTACCATATTAGTCAAAGCAGGGAGTGCTTGTTCTAACACAGTAAAAGCTCGATTAAAGCTCTACTTGATTATGCTAATAAAATGGATGAGTTTATCAATAAAAGAAGAGAAAAAGGTTAGATGAAAGTACCTTACCCAATTTCTTCCAGTTACTCATGCATTTATTTCCATACCAAATATCATGCACGAAAGTTTGTCTAAGAAAAGCAATGAAAAGACAAGCAATCAATTACGCGGACGTAAATTATAAGCATGAGTTGGTTGGTCAGTAGGATCATTAGATTTGTTAATTTCAAGCCGCATAGCATCTCTAAGATTAGCAGTTTCTTCTACTAAGCTTAAATCAGGCTTGGCATTGGTCCGTTTAAGTCTATTACTGTGAATGACTTCTAAGGTATTTAACCACGGATCCAAAATATCAAACTTATGACCATGGAGTTGCTTAACTACCAGGCGCGGACCCACAAATTTAGGAGCTAATTTAGAGTTCCGTTCCGGGACTCGAATCATGACAGTCACCAACCCGGATTTGAACGGGTGCAGAGCGCCGGTGTTGTTGCGAGCATATAGCAGTCTTGGAAGCCTGTAATTTATCTCTGACATTGGAATATAAGTCTGAGAAAACTTTAAATTGACAGTTGGCATAATCATCAACATTGTACACAGGTTTTTAAGGGCTACTAAGCAAGTCATATGGAAGTCGTTTCTCCATACCAAAAATAATAAAATAAGGAGTTTGATCTGTTAACTCACAAATATTGCAATTAACGCAAGCAGCAACATGGGGTAACCAATCTTCCCAACTATCAAGCAAGCCACCAACAATTGGGCGCAAAGCTTCCAGGACTTTCCTGTTCGCACGCTCAACTAAACCGTTACTGGCAGGGTGATAAGTTACCGTGAATGTTTGTTTGATGTTGAACTGCCCACAGATTTCATTAAGAAGCGCATTTTTAGATTCTGCGCCATTGTCACTCATTAAAACTCGGGGAGTTGAGTATGGACAAAATAAGTGGGCGATCAATGCGTGTGCAATCGCTTTGGCAGTTTTATCCATCCCAGGGGCCAAAACAACATACCTTGAGAAGTGATCAACACCTACTAACAGGTATTTAGACCCTTGACGACTAAAAGGAAGCTGTAACAGATCAATAGCAACAATGTCCCAAGGACGCTCATGAGTTGGATATTCCAAAATTGGTGCTGGTTTTGGCACCGTACCCTTATGCTCAGCACATTTCACGCATTTAGCTACATATGCGTCAATATCTAACCACATTTTAGGCCAAAAATAACTATTGAGGGCCGCAGCAAGAGTACGCTCCTTTCCCGGGTGACCGGCTATTACAGCATCATGAAGTAGTTGCAGTACCACAGGTACAAATGACTTAGGTATCACGAATTGGCTTACCTGGGTCCGCTTTCTACAAAGGACCTGATCAGGTGATAAGAAAAATTGTGAAAAAGGAATGGGCATTTTTGGCAATGTTGACTGGTCACCCGATTCCAGAGCATATATCACTTTACTCCACACGTCATGTTGACGTTGAGCAACAGCTAGTTCATGTAGTGAAAAATTTTGAACTACAGAGGATTTGTCCGTCACCAATCCAACATGTACATTTCTAGACAGTGCATCAGCCACAACATTGGCTCGACCTGGCAAATACTTAAAAATTGGATTGAATTCCTGTATTGTCAAAAACCAACGCGCGAGTCTTCCTGAAAGGTTTTTACCTTTAAAAAGTTCAGTGATAGCTGCGTGATCAGTATATACGGTTATATCATAGCCTAGGATATAATCAATAAAATTCTTTAGAGCCCAGACAACTGCGAGTGATTCCTGATGAGTTACTGGGTAATTAGATTCTGCTGGAAGTAAAGTTCTACTCGCGAACGCAACAGCGCGATTTTTTCCGCGTGCGTCTGTCTGCATTAATACAGCACCCAGCCCTAATGCAGAGGCATCCGTGTAAAGATCAAAAGGAACCTTATAGTCCGGGAATGCCAAGACAGGGGCCGTAGTTAGGGCGACTTTTAGATCTTGAAAAGATTTTCCATGTACGGCGTTCCAAATAAAGTGCACGTCCTTTTTCAATAGGTTTGTTAAGGGCGAAGCAACCGCTTCAAAATTGGATATAAATGATCTATAGTAACCACACAAGCCAATGAAAGAACGGACATTGTCTACATTCTGAGGTTGCAGGAAATTTGTAACTGCAGTTATTTTATCTGACATTATATGAAGTCCATCACCATCTACCATATGGCCTAAAAAGGTGATTTTAGACTTAAGGAATTCACATTTAGTCAGTTTAGCCTTGAGTCCAGCATCTTTCAACTTCAGGAGCATTGCTTCTAAATTAGCAAAATGAGACTCCGAGTCTTTGCTGCAAATTATAAGATCATCAAGGTAAGCATAAACATTTTTGTTTAGCATATATGAAAAATAAATTATTAATCATTCTTTGAAAAGTAATAGGGGCTGACTTTAAACCAAATGGCATTCTGAGCCACTCGTAGTGTCCACTAGGAGTGCTAAAGGCAGTAATTTCCCTAGATGCAGGAGCCATGGGCACCTGTCAGTAGCCACTAACCAAATCAAGGCTACTGAACATAGTGTTACCAGGTCATAATAAATTATTAATCATTCTTTGAAAAGTAATAGGGGCTGACTTTAAACCAAATGGCATTCTGAGCCACTCGTAGTGTCCACTAGGAGTGCTAAAGGCAGTAATTTCCCTAGATGCAGGAGCCATGGGCACCTGTCAGTAGCCACTAACCAAATCAAGGCTACTGAACATAGTGTTACCAGGTCCTAATGACATTAACAAGTCTTTTAGGACAGGTAAAGGATATCTATCATCCTCCGTGACTTCATTTACTCGCCTGAAATCAATTACAGGTCTAAACTGTCCGTCCTTTTTAGGAACGAGGAATAGAGGCGAGTTCCACGGGGAACGGGAATTTTGGATAACACCCTGATGCAACATATCTTTAATCTGCTCATCAACAATTTGTCTTTGACTGTGAGATAGACGATATGCTGGAATATACACAGGATGGGTTCCAGATTTAAGTTTAATGTAGTGGTTAGTTTTATCAGTTGAACCTAACGGTTCTCCGGGCAAGGCTATCGGCCGATTCTTTAAACGTGGACTTCGGCTAACCTAAGACTAACCGCGGCTTTAGACAGGCATTTCCGTTTTCTAAACATTTTCCGGGGGGGATTAGTCTTACGTTGGTCTAAAACTAACGAGAATAGTATTGGAAATGTTAGACACCCAGGACCCTGTCCAACACTTGAGTCTAATGATATTTACGATACTATGCAAATGCCCATGCTAAGACAAATTAGCGGTACTGTCAATATTCTGTTTGGCAAAATATGAGTGTATACATGCGTCTACTGCAGATTATGAAGCATCTGAAATATTTTTTTAAAGACCGCGTTTGGCGCCCTACGAAATCTGGGTTTGTTTATCTCTTCTCGCCCGCCGAGTCCAGACTATCAGCAATATAATAGTCACTCACTTATACGACTATACAGCAGCACTTGCATTTAATTAATGGAAACAGAGGAGACATTTATTCTCTTTTTGGTCATAATAGTCTAGTCTACGCTAACAGCGGTTCCTTACATCCCTCTATGGGGAGGCCACGGCAGAAGTCTCCCATTTCCACACATCTATCCACCTCATTCGCACATCCTACTGTCCTCTCACTCATGCATGATCTCTCTCTCACATACTCCAACTATCAACTAAAAAACTAGTCAACTATCAACTATCAACTATCAAACTATCAACTATCAACTAGTGATTAAGGCATCATTAGTTGTGCAAGTAAATAATAACTATAACATGACCATGACAATCTTGACTCCCGATAATGGGAAGAGCTATGAAGATCAAGGAAAATGTGGGTAAAAAAGTGAATAAATGAAGAATAGAGGTTCATATATGGTATGGTGTGTTTTGTTGTTTTCGGTACCAGGGCGCGGAGACAAATGACTCTTCCGCTCTCCGTCCCCCAATATATGATCTCCCTGGTTCAGGGCTGCCAACCCAAGCGCAGTCGTGGATCAACATAAGACCATGTTAGCTCTCGCTGCTGGCGTCTAAAGCACGCGTTCTTGGCATTGGTACTACTTGAGTCTAACATGGAAGCTCCACGTTAGACTCTCCCTAGTCCATGTTTAAAAAAGCGGCCGTATAACATCACGGTACCGCTTAAGCAGTTGCAACAATGAAGCCTTGTGCTCGGGATAATCCACAATGGGCCCCAGACATAACTACGTCACGATTTGTTTACATCGGTGCATTGTGGGGATAAGGCGGGGTCGCCGCGGGTGGACCTACGAAGGGAAAACTACGGCGATGGAAGAATTTCGAGTTATTTTGCGCGAAATTGATGTTCCAGGTGCTATATTACAGTGCTCTGTTCTCGCTGACAACACTATAGAGAAGACCTGAGGTAATGGCTGATGTGCAGACTTTTAAACCAAGAAAACAGAGTCATAACAGAGCCTCGTCAAAAGGTAAGCAACTGGTAGGTACGTAATGTGTCCCTACCACTTGCTTACTTCTTAATGAGACTCTGCTGTGACTGTTTTCCTGGTTTAGAAGCCTTTGCACATCAACCATCACCTCAGGTCTTCTCTATGTTGTCAGCGAGCACGGAAATATAGCACCTGGAATATCAATTTCGCCCAAAACAACTTGAAATTTTTTATCGTCGTAGTTAGTCTTCTCTTTGTAGGTTGTACATATTCATGGTTATGATAGTATTAAAATACCTTATTAATTGAGTTCCTTTTGTTGTCTTTCCTCATAATAAGTAGTGGTACATCATGGTTTAAGTGTTACTTGACGAGCCAATGAATACTCTTGAGTCTGTACCAACATCACCAACCTTTGCTTTGATTTATCTTATTGCTCCATCCATAAACAAGCTGCATAACTACTGTGACATTATCCATCCTTGCCTCATGATATACCTGGTACTGTCGTCTACCGATATTTTTCTCCCTACACATATCAGGAAAACTCGCTAACGGTAATGGCTAGGTTAGATTTTGCTTTGATTTATCTCATTACTCCATCCATAAACAAGCTGCATAACCACGGTGACATTACCCATCCTTGCCTCATGGTACCTGGTACTCTCGTCTACCCAAATGCTCGTCCCTACATAAATCGGGGAAACTCGCCGACGGTAATGGTTAGGTTAGGGGTAATAATGGACGAGAGTTGCGCAGTCGTTTTCAGAGACACAGACTATTTTTTCTTGGCCTACAATAGGTGCTTGTTTTAATGGAGATAGTTTTTTTTTCCGCAAACCCATTAAAAAAACTATCTCCATTAAAACAAGCACTTATTGTAGGCCAAGAAAAAACAGTCTGTGTCTCTGAAAACGACCGCGCAACTCTCGTCCATTATTACCCCTAACCTAACTATTACCGTCGGCGAGTTTTCCCCGATTTCCACCTGTGCATCTAACAAATCAGTGGTAGCAGCACCGCTTAGCAAAGTCTCAACAGCTAAATTTACTCCTTTCACTAAACTATGCTTTGCGTTACTCCCAAGGGATTCTAGAAAATTTGAACAAAAGGTTTGGTAATCTTTGTTGGCTTGGGGTTCCGTAAAGGCGCTAGCTTGCATGAGATGCGCAGCACGGGAACCTGGTTGTAATCTTGAGCGAACAAATGAAATTTTGTCACTCACATCAGTAATAAATGAATTAGCCATTACATCCTCGCACATTGAAATATATTCTCGGGCTGTGTAATCGACATCAACTCCCGCAAAAGGCGTGACAGATGCGCTGGTAGGTAATAACTTAATCGTTCCAGCTGCCTGAGGTTGAGGAGTTGAAGAAACACAACTACTAGTACCTGCCCCGGGGCTACCTGCTCCGGTCGGAGGAGACATGCTTGTTAATGGGGGTTGAGCTAAGAAAGGGAGAGAAGGTTCAGATGAACGTCTTAAGTGCTGCGAACCACTACGCAAAACACGAGAACTCTCACTACTTTCTTCCAAATTAAAATCAACACTTTCCTTTGTATCAGTGTTAACGTCAGTTACTGTGGATTGATTTCCACCACAAAGTTTATCAAATTCCTCACTAAAAAGATAATTAGGTTTGTTATTCATAAGCTACAGGTAGTATCAGTAGTAAATTGCGTAATATAAATAGAATAATAATAATTAATGTAATTATAATAATTATTATGATTACCGCAATAATAAAAAATATAATATTAGTACTAATCTCAGGTGTATTCAACCCTTATCATAGAATGTATAGGGCATCACAAAAATAGAAAAGTACATTTTACAGAGAGAAAAGATATATATACTATATTGATATGTTAATATACAAAAAATTTATATAAATGAAGCAATAGCAATATTAGTATTGATGAGATTACATTAAATCAATTAGAATTGTCGCATGAATAATGTCTTCTTTCAATTCACATGGATAATTAATCAATAAAATGTGAAATTAATGTTTACACCAGCAAATTAATGTCATTAAGTGATGTAATTAATTAAATTTCCACGAAGTGTCAGCTCATGTGCATGTATTATCTCCCCTAAATATCTAAGTGTCAAGCCGTAGATGTGTTCTTCGTGAATCCAATCCAGCTGGAAGGGTGGGGAAGGCGAGTGGATGGTCAGTCAACCCGGGTGGATGTGGTTATGGCACGCGTCCACACCAGCTTGAAGAGGAAGAGGGTGTGGGGAACGTTAGGCCTCCCGTTGTTGTTCGGGACGGTGGGCGTCTATGTTGTCAATGGGCGCGATGTTTTGTAAAGACCACGCCCACGTCCTATCCACTTCTGTATTTCCACTTCGGTTAAGTCCTTCTTCTTCCAGTATGTGGTTACGAAGGTCTTGATGAAGGGGTAAACTCACCTTCTCCTTAAACAGCTTCTATATTTGTTTTATGTTCCAATATATATATATTTTATTGTTCATATATGGACAAAAAAAAAACGTGTGTGTGTCGTTGTATGTGGAGACGAGAGCGGGTGAAATAGTGTGGGTGGAACGGTTGGTAGTGGTTGGGTGACGAGGGGTGAAGGCAATATGGTCAGTTCCTTTCTTCTTGGAGGCTCCTCTCAATACCATTTCACTCCACAGTTTGTCACTTGTATTCGCTCACAGTCTAGTATCAGAATGTATCGTCGTGTGTCAAAATGGTGTTTATGTGCAAGTAATCACTAAATACTGGTAATGTTCAGATCCGCATCGCTGCCACCATTATGTTAGCCGTATTTTTATCGTATTAACATATTACTTACTGGTTGTGTAAGCCTGAAATAGTCTTACCCGAACGAGGGGCAATTATAACAATGTGGTGATATCTATAATAATATAATCGAAAGTGTGTGTGTGCGTGTGTGTATCTGTGTGTGTGTCCGCTATAGGTTCCGCCCCCAGTGGTGCAATCCTATCATATGGCACAGTTTTGGAACCAGGTCTACCAGGGGAAGGTTTTAATGCTACTTTGGGAATGATCCGATCACTTTAAAAAAAAAATTTTAGTATTAGCGAGAATTGTGGGGGAAAAAATTAATTTTACGCGAGATATTTTGCATGAAAAAAGAAAGATATCGAAACGAACGCACGACTGACGGACGGTTTCTTTTACTTCAGTCCTATTACTTCAGTCCTTTTACTTCAGTCCCATTACTTCAGTCCTATTACTTTTGGAACCAGGTCGACCAGGGGAAGGTTTTCATTTCAAGACCTGAGAACACAGGATGGAACTGTTCTGGAGTCATTTCAAGAGGCATGTGTTCAACTTGGTCTCACTGAAAATGATGATCATTGGGATCAAACACTTCTGGAAGCAGCTGCCACACAAGTTCCCAAGAGAATGAGAGATCTGTTTGCCATCATGCTTGCTACCTGTGGAATGTCAAATCAATCACTGAAGTATGTTGGACTTCACCTACTTCAACCTTGCTTCTCCCATGGTCAGCTCTATGTTGGATGCTCAAGAGTGGGAGATGGCAGCAAGCTCTTTATCCTCACACCCAACAAAAAGACCAAGAACATTGTCTATCCTGCTGCTTTGCAGTAATATTTTGTCAGATTTTGTGATAACCCAAAAATTATTCTGTGAGATTAAACTCATGGTTGTGTGAAATACATTATCATTAAAATACAAGTGTTACAATTATTGGGCCGATGGCCCACCAAAAGCCCTCCGCAGAAGCTAGCCAAAAAGTCCGCCCGGTGGGCGGCTTTTCGGCTAGTTATATATATGATTACTATTTCTTGATCATAATACATGTATTTCGGCCTGGTTATGGCACGTTGTAATCAATAGTCAATTTGCACAAAAGTATAACCACAAAGGTAAGGACACGTAACGACGACACACGCACACACAGTGAGCGCGACAAGCGCGACGAGCGCGACGAGCTCGACACACACGTCCTTCCCACACGATATGATATCTTTCTCTGGCGTCACTGGGTGCCGCCTGTGGAAGTGCTGGCTGGCTGGGTGAGGCAGGGGGTGCCTCTGGGGTGTCAGGTTACAGGGTGTGTCTTGTCACCGTCTAGTGGTGACCTCTGCCGGGTTGTGTTGTAGACGTGCAGTGACGTGGCATGGGCGTCACGGGCGTGTCACAGTTACAATAACTTTAACATGGATATTATTAGTAATGCTTTAAATATATAATTGTAGGGATAAACATATCTACCTAAACATATCTACCGACAAAGCCAACAAGCTACGTGGGTGTGCGTGTGAGTGGACGAGGACGGCAGAGGAAGGTGAAAGAGTAAAGAAGGACTAGAGAGAGAAAAAGAGGAGATACTGGATAGGACAGGCCTCCGACAGGACGTAGGAAAGGCCAAGGCCGTACATACAGGTCTGCCGTGGCGTGGGAACTGATCCCGAGCTTGCTCAACTACTTTTCTGCCTTGTTTGCTGTACTTGTATACCCCCTTGTCTAACTTCTTTTTCCTTTTAGCCCACAGGTATTGAGAGAAAAAAATATTACCTCTCTCAAGAGAGAAAGAGACTTCTCTCTCAAGAGAGAGTCTCTCTCTCTCTCTCTCTCTCTCTCTCTCTCTCTCTCTCTCTCTCTCTCTCTCTCTCTCTCTCTCTCTCTCTCTCTCTCTCTCTCTCTCTCTCTCTCTCTCTCTCTCTCTCTCCTGTAACGCATGTTTTTCTGCCATGTGTGAACTTTCTAACGTTTCTTTTTCTTTTTATAGTTCCTAAAGATATCAAGCTTCAGAAAAGTGGAATCTTAAGTCATTCATATTTAAGGTTCCTTTTCTGGTGACAGCTGGTTCAAAGTGAAGGCTGCAGATACGTGAAGTTGCTGGATTATCTCTTACATAGATTAATGCATTTGAGTTTTAACTGTTCGTTCTTTGGGAAAACATGTAGAGCCACTTTGCCTCCTGTATTTGCGACAGATTTACATACGTAGACAGCACAGTGTGAAGGTATGGATGAGGAGAGGGTGGCCCACCGCCACCAGTTACAGACTTAAGCCCCTTTCACACATTCTAGAGTAGCGCGCCGAATCGTGGCGACTCGTTACTCGCGAAAACACCTGGGCACACTCGTTGGTACTCGTGGATAGTCGCCATCAAGTCGTATCAAGTAGTGAGAGTCGTGGCAGGGTCGCAAGGTGTCTTGGATATGCGTGCGAGGGGCTGGAAATTTTGGACATGTTCAAAATCTGTTTGCGCAACGTCACGACTTTTGGATGCGTAGCGGATGCGTAGCGGATGCGTAGCCGGGTCGTAACTACTAGTATCAATTCGTAGCGACTCGTCATTTATCGTAGCAACTTAATTGCCTATTCGTAGTGACTCAAGTAGTGACGTAGTGACTCATTGGTATTTTTTTTTATAGTGACAGGTGCTCCGTAGTGTAGTGGTTAGCACGCTCGGTTCACAACTGCGAAGTCCCGGGTTGGATCAACGGGCGGAGCGAAGAAACGTGGGCGGTCTCCTTAAAAACACCCGAGCCCCTGTCCACCCAGTAGTGAATGGGTACCAGGTGTTAGCCGGGGGTTTGTGACGTACCCGCCTCCCTGGGTGAGGTGCAGATGACCCTGTATCTCACACGATATAAAGATTTCCCTCCCAGATCAGTCAGGTCAAGCCACCGGGTCGTACAAACCCGTAGCAAACTCTTGCAATGTCATAGCAACTCGTAAACGACTCATAGCAACTT
Source organism: Chionoecetes opilio (assembly GCA_016584305.1). Lineage (NCBI taxonomy): Eukaryota > Metazoa > Arthropoda > Malacostraca > Decapoda > Majidae > Chionoecetes > Chionoecetes opilio. Next base: position 265,322 of record JACEEZ010022200.1, read on the forward strand.
TTAGCAACACTCGTAACTATGCGTACACACTCTTAGCAAAGTCGTACCAACGCGTACTAATTCGTGATTGGGTACACGAGAAATGACCGATAAAACAGTGTCGGGTGTCAGTGTCGCCTTTTCTCCACGAGTAGACGCCGATTTGGGATTCGGCGCTACTCGGCTTGCTACTCTAGAATGTGTGAAAGGGGCTTTAGTACCGCCGACAGTCAATCAGAGACTGAGTGATTTCAAAGAAGCGCGGTGAAGCTGCCGGGAGTAGATAACGCTCATAGCAAAAGTGCTAATGATTCAATATCAGATGAAGTCTTCCTTATTATGTCGTGAATACTTGATTTTGAACAAATTAACTAAGCTGCTGTCAACATTTCATTGAGGTACGAAGCTGACCAAACGTATGTAAACGCTTCACACGCAATAAACGTTTCTCATTTCAAATGTTTCTCATTCATCACCACCACTACATTGTTCGGTGATGGATGTCATAGATGAATGATATTTTTTTCTTGCATACACCAAAAATATATTTAATACTTTAGATAACCAATAGATATTGTAAAATACATTACTATAAATGCCAATAGGCAACTCATATCTACTCTAGACTCGTTATGACATCATGGCGCCAGAATAGGAATTTCAGGTCGGACTTTGGCAGACCTCTTTGTAATGACTTTGGGAGAGGCAAGGATGACAGGGTTGAGACAGGTGAGAAGCGCGCACTTCAAGGGTGACTGACACACGGCCCGCGGAGCAGAGTTCAGTGAACTTCGAAGCCAAGCCGCCCAGGAGGAATTAGGCAAGACAAAGAAAAGGAGAAAAGAATTGGCATCAAAATAAGCAATGACGCCAAACAGCAGGAAAAGAAAATGTTTTAAATCAAATAATACTGAAGTTTAAGCCACCAGTGACCCCCAGCTGCACTGCAGAATAATAATTAATTTCCTGGGATGTCGTACCAGCTCGATAATCAACAAAGCCATTTACTTCTTGGACATGCAAGTGCTTCTCTCTCTCTCTCTCTCTCTCTCTCTCTCTCTCTCTCTCATTCCTCTCTTCTCTCTCTCTCTCTCTCTCTCTCTCTCTCTCTCTCTCTCTCTCTCCCCCACATCTATCGCACTCCACGGCGGTCCCTTCACGTGTTTGCTCTTTCTCCCAGTCCAGTGATGTGCAAACGAGGCTCTAAATATACCATAAAGAGATCTGACAAAGTCGCATGGCAGAGAACAATTGAATATCCAACACTTCCGTTTAATGAATCGGTAAGCTTATGAATATAAGAGGAAGGGAGAAGAAAAGAAAGGATGTAGCGATGGTGCACGAGAAAGATATTAAGACGAAGAGAGAGGGAAAGGACAAAAGGCGCCACACAGGGAGACATGGATGGATGGAAAAGAGAAGGTCGAGTAGGCGGTGAGAAGTAAAAGAAGATGACCTGGAAAGCAAAGGAAGAGACGGAGATGGAAGATAGGGAGAAGTGACGTGAAAGAAAACAAAAGGTTAAGTGTAAATATTGTTATTCTTGAGTGACCTCGCGGAGTTTTGTGCGAGAAAAAATAGAAATAAACGGTTGAGGAAAATAGGCGATCATGAACAAAGCTGAGAAACTTACACACAAACACACAACAATGAGGGGGTGGAGGAGGAGGAAGGTCACATGCAAAGGTTATCTGACCAAACAGGACACACCTCCCACGATCCTATCCCAGCTCTCCCTCCATCCCTCCCTTCTCTCCCAGCCTTCACGCTCCTCTCCCTTCCTTACTACCTTTACTCACATATAAATCATCACCCTCACTACTTACCACTAATAATACCAAGTGAAGACTATAACACTATGGAAACGGAATATTAAAGATAAAGGATATAAGTAAGACACGTGTAATGAGTATTTAAAAATGTTATCGTTTGACATGGGTTACTGAAATGGCAGAATACTAGGTAGGCTATGCACAGTATCAATTAATATTGTTTTCTGCATAACTAATTAAGTTCCAGTTCTTGACAGGGTACTTTACATGCCAACATCTCTGCTATCACTCAACTTATACTACACAAGACAAACCATCAGACGAATATCTAATGTAATGCCACGAGCAGATTTATCTTTTTTTAAGTCGTGTGTCTGAGAGGGAGAAGAGGTGAAGTGAACAACCCGCCACACAAGCTCAAAGGCCAAGGATATAGAGATCAACATTTCATCAACGCGTCATACGGAGTATTACCACCTTGAACCTGACGTGTCTCTTGGCGTAAGGCTAATCAACCTGTGTGTGCGTGTGTGTGTGTGTGTGTATGTGTGTGTGTGTGTGTGTGTGTGTGTGTGTGGGTGGGTGGATGAGTGTGTGTGTGTGTCTGTGTATGTGTGGTGTGTGTGTGTGTGTGTGTGTGTGTGTGTGTGTGTGTGTGTGTGTGTGTGTGTGTGTGTGTGTGTGTGTTTGCCTACACGTTTGACCTTATCTTCGTCTTGTGTGGTGTGTGTTTTGGTGTGTGTTTGTTTTGTGTGTGTGTGTGTGTGTGTTGTGTGTGTGTGTGTGTTGTGTGTGTGTGTGGTTGTGTGTTTGTGTGTGTGTGTGTGTTGTGTTTGCCTTTACGTTTGACCCTATCTTCGTCTCTGTGTGTGTGTGTGTGTGTGTGTGTGTGTGTGTGTGTGTGTTGTGTGTGTTTGTGTGTGTGGTGTGTGTGTGTGTTGTGTGTGGTTGTGTGTACCCTGAAGTGCTACTTCACTGCAACTGGGTTCTGCAATCCCGTAAGCTTGACAGATACGCCAACAGACCGGGACAGGCGTGTACCAATTTCAATTATCCCCAGACCCGGGTTGACAAGAAGGTAATTATCAGGAACACGGCAGGTATGTCACTCCCCCACTCATCCCCCCCCCCCTTGAGACCAAAGATGACTGGATACGCACACTAACCATACGGGGCCGCCCTTGAAGAAAGGATGGTCTCTGGAAACACTTTGTCCCTACAGTGGACCCTTTTTATTTCTGTTAATTAAATTTTGAGAAAAAAGACCAAATAGAGACATTTCTGAATTGATTACACTATTTTTTGTTTACTATTTTCTCTCTCCTCTCTCCTTCTCTCTCTCTCTCTCTTCTCTTCTCTCTCTCTCTCCTTCCCCCTTCTCTCTCTCTCTTCTCTCTCTCTCTCTCTCTCTCTCTCTCCTCTCTCTCGTCTCCCCTCTCTCTTCTCTCTCGTCTCTCTCTCTCTCTCCTCCTCTCTCTCTCTCTCTCTCTCTCTCTCTCTCTTTTTTTTCTTTTTTTTATACAAATTAACAGTTTACAGAGATTACATTCAACATTACCTGTAGCATAGTAACTTACAGACAAAAGGTTTTAAATTATTCTTGCTCCCTATCTTAAAGTCTTACTCTGGTCCTTTTAATATCACTGTATCACTATCACTCGCTCTGCCCAGCAACCATTTTGTTCACCATCACTTTGAATTCCTGGACACTCACTCATTTTAAATTCGTTTGTGATATCAGCGTGTTCCACCAACCTATATTGTGTTTGTGAACTGACTTGGTGGTGCACGAAACGGCAGCGGGGCTGTAATAGCTCACCAGGAGCCAGAGCGACAGCACGGTTGGTGACCGGAACCAGGCGGTATGGCTGCCACAACGCCTGAAGGTGACTCCCACGCTTCACCTGCACCTTGAACACCACAGTGAGTCCCGCCACGTCACATCGGTGTTAGAGGGTGGTGAGATGTGGCTCCTGTCCTGTATTGTTGTCTTCAATGATCCTCACCGCTCGGGCCTGCACCTTGTCTAGGAGGGCGAGGTGTTTGTTGGCCGCGCCACCCCACGCGAGGCACGCGTACTCCAGGGAGGAGTGAACCTGCGCCTTGTAGAGGATTTCTAGCCCCCTACCGTCGAGAAGCCACGACATCCTCCTCAGAGATGCTAGCTTCCCTGAGGCCACTCTAGCGAGCCACTCGAGGTGGGTTCTGAAGGACAAACTACGCTCGTAGGTGACCCCCAGTACCTCCACCTCGTCCTGCGGTGCCAGTGTGTCCCCGTTGAATTTAAATCGCAGAGCTGCAACCGACCTGGAGACATTGAGAAGCTGCGTTTTGTGAGAAGCAAAGTTCACTTGCCACATGCTGCCCCAGGCTGCGATGCGGCTTAGCGTGTCGTTGAGCTGGGATGTGGTGGCAGTTTCCTCCTCTGAGTTGTAGCTCTGGGTCAGGGTGATGTCATCCGCAAAGGCCTTCGCCCTTGGGATGAGGTGCAGCAAGTCATTAATGTAGATGTTCCAGAGCAGGGGGCCGGGCAGTTTCCCTTGGCACACCTCCCTCTAATGGGCTGTACCTCGACTCCCGACCACTGACAGTCACCCTCAGGTGTCTGTCCCTCAGATAGTCTCTGAGGAGAGGCAGGAGTGCCCTATGCCGTCTATGCCGGCGGCGCGGAGCTTTGTGACCAAAGCTTCATGCCCAACCCGGTCAAAGGCCCCCTTCGATGCCCCACGCCACGACGGCAGTGGCCTTCCCTTGGTCCAGGGCTGCACTCAGGTCAGAAGCCAGCAGTAGGTGCAGGTCTGCCGCTGACCTGCCCTGCCGAAACCCAAACTGCCTGGTGCAGAGCAGGTGGTGCCTCTCGAGGTGCTCCGTGATTCTCGAGGCCACAACGATCTCTATCACTTTGCTGAGCACCGGCAGCAGGGACACAGGGCGGTAATTTTTTGCCCCACTCTTTCCACCCTTCTTGTGAGCTGGAACCACATTACTGGTTTTCCAGGACTTAGGCCAGGTGCTGGTCTGAAGGCAATCATTGAAAAGTGAGGTGAGTGGACGCGCCAGCTCATTGGCACACTGGCAAAGCAGACGGGGACTGATGTTGTCCGGCCCCACCGTTTTTTTTCGTCCACTTATAATAAAATATCTTTCACTTTGCTTTCACTTGTTTTCACTGACACTAGTTTTTCACTGATTATGTCCGGCAGTGTCGGTGGTGATCTCGCAAGGTCGGCGATGCGCATTTTTCCCGCGAAGTGGCTGGACAGGAGGTTCGCCTTGTCTTGAGCAGTGTGAGCCAAGCTGCCATCCTCCCGTAGGAGAGAAGGGATAGTGTTTCCCTTTGACTCGCCCTGCTGCTCCTTAACAAGGCTCCACCAGCGCTTGGTCCCCACCTGGCCACCCCGCAGCTTTCCTCTGAGGTTTGCCTTCCAGTGCTCTAAAGGCCCGTCCACAGTAGGCCTCATGACGCGCGCGCTGAGGCAGGTGGACGTGTTGAATTCCCACCCAAGTGTCCAGACTATGCCTCACCGCCATCCCTCGCGGTGGAGCGCGCCAGTCAGCTCCAGAGAAAACGACAAGAAAACGACGAATTTTGTATCGTGGCCTATTCTAAAATATGATCATCCACCCACCCACCACTCCATGCCACTCCCTTTTACCTCCTCCTTCCACTATGAGAATATGAGTATAATACTACTTATAATACTACTTATAATACTATTATTATTATCATCATTATCATTGTTATTTATATAATGTTTATTACTATTATCATTCCCATTCCTATTAAGCAAACTAAAAATAACATGAGTTTGGTTTGGGAGAGGTTGTTAAAAGAGATTGTAATAAGATTTTTTGAGCGAGACAGTATTTCACGGAGCGCAGCGCAATAATGTCCCCCCTCAGTGAAGCCAGGTATAGCACTGAGGAGTAGGGCTGGGCGAGAACCGGTTCTGGAACCGGTTCCGACGGTTCCGCCACGACTGGCTGGGAACCGGTTCCGATTCTGGAACCGGTTCCGCCTTAACGGTTCCTCAGTAATCTACATGACTTGACGGTAGCTATCAGTGGCGTACCCAGAAATTTGAAAAGTAGGGGGCCAAACAAAACAAAACGGTTATACAAAAGTAGTGTTTTCACGGAAATAAGGCGAAGAAATGATTTTTTTTGTGTGGATTAGGTACCGTAGATAACAGTGAAGTCGCCAGTTCTACGTTTCTTTGTTATTTACAGACGTGTGGTGGCGTTAATACTTACATTTCTACATCCATGATTTCAGGAAAGTTAGAAGGGGCTATCTGGAGAGTCTGTGTCATTTTGTGTCTTCATCTGTGTCATATTAGGGCTATAAATGAACAAATGACATAAATAAAACCGAGTGGCGACCTCACTATACCTACTACAGTAAAGTCGCCAGCTAGTATTTTAACCCAACAGTTGAGTCGCCACTCTGGGGAATTCAGGGAAATTAGAGGTAAAGTAAAACAAGTCTCTATATATATTAGCTGCGGAAGATGCTTGGATATATAAAATTTCCTCTGCCAACGTGAAAATAAATTCTATTAAAGTTTGAAAGATCTGGCAAGTCTGCGTCCTGTCGCCCGAAAAGCTACTGTTTACTGTCTGTCATCGCGCGAAGAAAAACGTGAGAAGCAAAATGCGCAACAGTTATATTTGCAGATACAAAGCATAAAACAACGCTGAAGCAGGGTAGATGATACAGTCTTGATATAAACTACTGTGTATCATCTTCAGTGGCACATAAAAATCAGTAGTGATGCTATAATTCGTAATATTTGGCGCCTGGCGACTTCACTGCAGGTGGCGACTTCACTGTTATCTACGGTAGGTATTTTGAATGAACATTCAACATACTTATGCAAAGAAAAAATGAGTCTGGACGAATACTTTAATATTAATAAGCTATATACTGGCAAGGAAAAAAAAAATCGTTTAAAAAATGTTTTTTCGTTCGATGAATATATTTATTTATTATTATTTATTCTTTGCAAAAGAGGGGGGTGGCATGACCGCATGCCCCCCCCCCCCATGCCATGCCATGAAATGTGGACAACTGGTAGAGACGAAATGTGGACAACTGGTATTACAGCCGGCCACACACACACCGGCGCGGCCTGTCCGGCCGACAAAAAGTGGCGAGGCATCGTTCGCCGGACGAGACCCACACACACACCGGCCGCCTCATGAAAATATAAAGTACACGTCGGACCACCGTGCTGACAATATGAATCCGCTGTCCGAAAATGACTTGTTGGTGATGGCTGCATGTGCACATTGTGCAGCCATATATAATACCTATATTTAATACGTCATCTATAATAATATAAGCGAAAGTGTGTGTGTGTGTGTGTGTGTGTGTGTGTGTGTGTGTGTGTGTGTGTGTGTGTGTGTGTGTGTGGTATAGGTTCCGCCCCCCGTGGCGGAATCCCCTCATATGGCACAGTTTTGGAACCGGCTTGACCAGGGGAAGGTTTTAAGCACACTTATGAGATGATCCGATAAATTTTTTTTTCTCCTTTTTTTTAGTAGCCTATTAGCGAGAATTGTGAAGAAAAAAAAGTGGGTTGCGAGAATTGAGGAAACCTTGGATGTAGGGTGATGGGTAATGGGTGAGTGAATGGGTGGGGTGATGGGTAATGGGTGTGGGGTGATGGGTGAGTGAATGGGTGGGGGGTGATGGGTTGGGGGTGATGGGTGATGGGTGAGGGAATAGGTGGGGGGTGATGGGTAATGGGTGAGTGAATGGGTGTGTGTTGATGGGTAATGGGTGAGTGAATGGGTGGAGGGTGATGGGTAATGGGTGAGTGAATGGGTGGGGGTAATGGGTGATGGTTGAGGGAATAGGTGGGGGTGATGGGTAATGGGTGAGTGAATGGGTGTGTGGTGATGGGTAATGGGTGAGTGAGTGGGTGGGGGGTGATGGGTAATGGGTGAGTGAATGGGTAGGGGTGATGGGTAATGGGTGAGTGAATGGGTTAGGGGTGATGTGAATGGGTTGGGGGTGATGTGAATGGGTTGGGGGTGATGTGAATGGGTTGGCGTTAATACATACATTTCTATATCCATGATTTCAGTAAAGTTAGAAGGGGCTATCTGGAGAGTCCTCTGGAGTATCTGGAGATGGTGGGCCGAAGGCCCACCAATAGACCTCCGCAGGAGCTAGCCAAAAAGTCCGCCCGAAGGGCGGCTTTGCGGCTAGTACTATATATAATACGTCATATATAATACCTATATTATCATAAATACAATTATAACTGGTACAATTAGTCATTATGTGGCCAAGTGAGGGGCGGGCCGCGCCGGAAGGCACCCACACACACGCAGGCGGCAGGCAGCGCTGGACGGAATTTTCAAGCGTCGACTGATTTTCATCCGGCCGCTGCGACAGGCCTCGCCGGGTGAAAAACACCCACACACACACACCGGCCGCCTCTAACCACGCCCCTTTTCGTCGGCCGGACAGGCCGCGCCGGTATGTGTGCGGCCGGCTGTAATACGACGAAATGTGGACAACGTGAACGGCACAGATGTTGTGTAACTTGCATACTTTTCTCAGGTAAATGAAGCTTGTATTTGTATTAATAATATGACTCATAGGCAATGGCTTACCACAACGACTAAATTATAATATATATTTATATTTATATATATAATATATATATATATATATATATATATATATATATATATATATATATATATATATATATATATATATATATATATATATATATATATATATATATATATATATATATATATAAAATATAATATATATATATATAATATATATATATATATTATATATATATATATATATTATATATATATATATATATATATATATATATATAATATATATATATTATATATATATATATATATATTTTATATATTATTATATATAAATATATATATATATATATATATTATATATATATATATATATATATATATATATATATATATATATATATATATATATATATATATATATATATATATATATATATATATATATATATATAATATATATATATATATATATATATATATATATATATATATTATATATATATATATATATATATATATATATATATATATATATATATAATATATATATATATATATATTATATATATATATATATATATTATATATATATATATATATATATATATATATATATATATATATATATATATATATATTATATATATATATATATATATATATTATATATATATATATATATTATATATTATATATTTATTATTTTTATTATACTAATATATATATATTTATATATATATATTATATATTTTTTTTTTTTATTATTAATAATTTTATTTTTTTTTATTTACTATTTTATATATATTTTATTTTTTTTTTATACGATATTTTTAAATTTTAAATTTTTTTGTATTTTTTTATTTGCTATATTTTTTATTATTATTATTATTATTTTTATTACCGGAACCGGTTCCGGACCGGTTCCAACGATTCCGAGAGTCTATGGAACCGGAACCTGCGGTTCCAAAATTAACGGTTCCTGCCCAGCCCTACTGAGGAGTGAGGAGGACTCGTGAGGGCGGTGAGGCCAGGGCAGTGTTGCCGCAATCAGGCTGGGTTGGATTCCCTCAGCACGACGCTGGTTGTGTTGAAAAGCTCGTTTTTCAACACCACCAGCTACAGCGCGCGCGTCATGAGGCCTAGTGTGGACGGGCCTTAAGGCTCACTGTTGAGTGTCCCTCATTCGCTGGGCTGCCTCTCTGTGACTATGCCTGGTCCGTGTCGTTGGGGGCCTCATGTAGGCATGCCAGGCGCGATACTTGGCGTCAGAGGCAACGCGGCACTCAGGTCCAAACCAGTGCTGGTCTGATGGCTTGGTTTTGTGTGTGGCGTGTGGGACCCAGCGCACCTGTAGGGCGTGGAGCAGCTCAGTGAGCCGCCCCACCTGCTGGTCAGTGTTGCCACACAGCACGTCCTCCCAGTCCGTCCTCCTCATGTAGGCGAGTGCCTCCCATTGAGCCTCCCACTTCAACATGCGGGGTGCCTCCTCGGCTCCA
>JACEEZ010022200.1:282827-297928 GCA_016584305.1 Chionoecetes opilio
ACACATTGATAAGGTCCTGCAATGCATCCGCAGTGGGTGCGAGCAGTACCATATCATCAGCATAGCTCAGTGAGTTGATGCACCCATCATGTATGTGGCAGCCGATACCTGTATCACGAAGGTTGGCACTGAGATCATCCGTGTACACGTTGTACAGGTAGGGGGATAAAATCCCCCCCCTGCCGAATACCATTGACAGTACTAAAGGACAGCGAGAAGGAATTACCCCACTTAACAGTAAATTCCTGGGTAGTGTACCAGTACATTAAAAAAATAACAATGTACCCAGGTGTACCCCTGACGAGAAGTTTATGAAAGAGCTTCCAGTAATTCACTCTGTCAAACGCCTTTCTGGCATTCAGGAAACACAGATAAACAGGTGAATTTCTGGAAGTGTAGTAATGAATGATATTCTTCAATGTCCACACACACCTCAGTGCCGAGGCCTTTCTTATAGCTGAACTGATTGTCCAGTGTATACAGGTAGGCCTCAAGACGATGGAGCACCACTTTCTCCAGCACCTTGGACAGGGCGGTTGCTATGGCAATGGGCCTGTAATTGCCAGAGGTAGCAGGGTCCTTCACTTTGCTCTAAAGTAAAGGCACTATAAGCACTGCCAAGACCTGACTGGGTATGTACTGATGGCAGACACAGGCATTGATGAAGAGACAGAGCCAAGTAACCAGGCTGGGGGGCGCATACTTAAATGCCCCAGATGGGAGCCCATCCATACCCAAAGCCTCACTGGAGGAGAGGCTTTGCAATACCCCTCTCATTTCCTCGTGATCCACGCTGCGGAAACCCTGCAGCGACACACCACGCATCCCACCACGCAGGGCATTCTCACTCTCCTCGTCCCTCACACAGTTGAGAATGCCCTTGAAATGTTCTCCCCACATGGAGGCGATGCCCTCCTCCCCCACAGCGTGATCCACCAGTAGGGGAAGCGTGTGTGATCCCGGGTTCATGTTGCGCACGCCACGCCAAAAGTTAAAGGAGTCACCAGATGCCAGCTTGTCAGCCAGGGACTGGGCGCGAAACTGGTGCTCATGTGACTTACACCACCTGAGACATAGCTTGAATCTGGCCCTGGTGCTCCTCATCCTCTCAGCCAGTGGCCCCCAACGCGGACCACCACCCGCTCTCCACTCAAGGAAGGACTCCCGCGCGGCACTGTGCGCCTCACGAACAAACTCATTCGAGCCTGGTACCTGCCTCCATCTTTTCCTGCAAAAACCAAACACAGTCTGGCCAGCACGCAGCATGCACTCTATCAACGCCTCGTGGAAGGCGTTGATGTCGTCATGGTACCCACGGTCCAGACATGCATTCTGGAAGCAACAAGCCCTGACAGGATCTATGGCAATGCACCTCAGGAACTCTGTCACCACACGACCATACTCCTCTCTCTTCCGCTTGTCCCGAAAATCCCACTTAATCCTTGCCGCATTATCCTGCCTGACCGGTGTCAGAGCAGGGAGCCCATTAACTTTGAAATCCACCACGAGAGGAAAATGGTCTGAAGAGACACTGTTGTACAGAATGGAGCACTCATCCATCACATCAAACAGGCATGGTGACAGCAGCACATGATCCAGCCATGTGCGTGAGAGACAACCCTGGTTGACATGAGTGAAGCTCGTTGGGGGAAGCGCCCTCACGTCAGCCATCACCATGTCGCGGTCCCCACACATGCTCTGAATGTCTGTGAAGAAGGCAGTGCACGGGGCAGCATTAAAGTCACCGAGAATGCAAACGTTCTGCTCCTCAGCATCCTCTATTATGGAGGCGAGTCTTCCTAAATACATCAGCTGTTCGTCCCTGTTCTCCACATTACTGGTGGGCAGATACACATTCACCAGCAACATGGAGAACCGGTCGTCCTTGTATGCAATGCCCAAGATGCGAGGATCCTGAGCATTACATACTTTGATGTATTTAGAAAGACTCTTGTGCCACAAAAAAGTGAGACCACCGTATGGCCTGCCACGCCTCAGGACCCGTGTCTCGTCCACCGTCGAAGTGGAGAACGACACAAAGTCCTTATGGAGGCCATTCGGTCTGTGCACCTCGTCAGGGCACAGCCACTTCTCCTGTAGGGCCAGCACGTGCACCTGCCCCAGGAGATCCCTGATGTGAGGCTCACTACTCTTCACACCCTGGCAGTTATAGGAGGCAATTTTCAGTTTACCTTCCATTGTTGACAGGGCGTGAAGAGGCAGCCGCAGCTGTTGGGAGAGAGCTATATGGGCACAAAAACACATGTTGCTCCCAGTTGTTCATGTCGAGGAGCTCACGGCAATGCCTCTTGTGTGCAGAGACGACGAACGCGGAGAAGGTCCTCCTCCACAGCAGCGTCACGTCCACCAGGTCGTCCTTGAGTATCTCCTTGACGTGCGTCCTAAATGCGCGAATACATTTCCCTGGTGCTGTATTTCCCCCACACTGTATTGGCCGTGTTGGACAGTGTTTCATCCCCGTGCGACGCAGGTGTGTACAGACGCCCACTGCTTTACTGCCACTGAAAAATGAACTGGAAAAAAACCATATGCCTCCTCTTTTTTAAGGGTGAAATATATTATATGCCTCTGCACTTGTATAAATAGCTCATGTAAGTGTCCCCTCTGTGTGTCTGTTGCTGTCACCACGACGCCAGTAAGTAATCTGGATTGTTAGCACCGTAGACTTTTCCATTGTTTTCGGAATATCTGTTTGATGATTCATTTTAGCCGTTGTTTTTGTTGTTGTATTTGTTGTTGGTATTATCTTGTTATTGTTATTCGTTTTTTTAGTCTTCTTTTTATTTTTCTTCTCACGCAAATCAGATTTGCCTTTCTCAGGAACCTTTATAAGTTTGTCAAAATTTCATGGTGATATAACAGGTTGTATAACACGTTAAGGGGTGAAAATAATAGTGATGTTTATGAGGAAGCTTTATATGACAGCTTCCATGTCGCGTATGATAAAAATAAATAAGAAAAAAAAGGTGATGTTAATCTGATGCCAAGTGACGATTTTCCATTGTGACCGAATCCAACACTGGCGGCACAACACTTGTGTCCAACACTGGCGGCACAACACTTGTGTCCAACACTGGCGGCACCAACACTTGTGTCCAACACTGGCGGCATCAACACTTGTGTCCAACACTGGCGGCACCAACACTTGTGTCCAACACTGGCGGCACCAACACTTGTGTCCAACACTGGCGGCACCAACACTTGTGTCCAACACTGGCGGTACAACACTTGTGTCCAACACTCTGGCGGTACAACACTTGGTAGATTATGGTAGATAGCTACAATTTTTTAAAATTTAAACCAATCGGGATCCCAACTTATTGGCTTTGTAGCATTGATTACCTTTGCACGCACATGCCCACCCACAACACACAAAACACACACACAAAACACACCACACACACACACACACACAACACACACACACACACACACCGCGCGATGGTCAGGTTGATAGCGTGCTGGTCTCCCCTTTTATGTGGGTGGGGGGTCGAATCCTCGCGCTCCAGGGGATTTTTTCCACTGACAAATTCGGACGGTTACTGTCCCCCTTGAGCAAAGGGATGGGGGTTGGGGGGTGTGAGGTCCCAGCATTTCCCAAATATCGGTAATAATGAGCCCCAAAAGCTCGCACTGAGAGGGTAAAACTGGCGATCGCGAGCCAGCTCGCATGACAAGACCTTGGGTGAATAACACACCACACAGACACACACACACACACAAGTCACACACACACACACACAACAAGTCACACACACAAAACACACACATACACACACACACACACACACACACACATACATCAAAACATACACACACACACACACACACACACACACACACACACACACACACACACACACACACACACACACGTACACATACACTTCGAATATTTCCGGCATATTGATCCTTAATTTTTTTTTTGAAAAAAAAATATATATATTAAGTTTAATTTTTAATAAGCATTGTACTCGAACAGCTGTATCAGATGCGTTGATGTGACCAAGATTACTGACCGGGGAGAGAAGGAGAGAGACAGACAGACAGACAAAGAGACAGATGGCCAGACGTAAAAGGTCAGGAGAGAAATGGAAGTCACCACGGTTGCCTCACCACAAACTACACGGGACAAAGGTTGGCACGCTATTTCCCCGCCTCACTCAACACTTCCTGCCTTGTGTCACGCCGCCGGGTCACTCCTGTCAGCAGCGTCACTCCCCAGCCCTCCGCCCTTCCCACTCCTTGTCTCCCACCACATCGACAGGGTATATACAACAGGCTGAGCGGTCAAAGACTAGTACTTCCCCCCTGCCACACACACCCCTGTCCATGCCACGACGAACACTGGAAAACGACTAAATTGTTATCAATAGTAACTATAACAATAACCAATAGGCACTGTTACTATTATTACAACTACCCACTACCACCACCACTGTACTATTTAGACACTAATGAGGAGTTTTCTAATAAACTCACGCTCAAGCCTGTTTCTCGCGCTCTCATATCCTCTGCCCCTTTTAGCGTGAATGATCTATCATTTACCGTAAATTTCCTGTACTTTTTCGGGACATATCAGAATTTCCCTTCAATACAACAACTGAAACAGTTCTTAATAAAAATGTAGTTTATCATTTTGTTTTTCAGCACTTGAAGAAAATATTGGCAAAACATAGAATACTTGAAAACTCAATTTCTTAAAATCGCATTTCATGGGGAAACACTGCACGTCAAGCTGAATGAAGCTTCAGGAAGTATGTACATGTATGTAAGCTTTCACTGAGTGCCTGTTTTTGGGTGTATATTCTCTCTTACGACGAACATTTAACCAAAAAGTAATTTAAGTAATTGGCACCTCAACGAACAGTCCTCTATCGAAGACAATACATGGGTCTTGTTTACTTGTTGTCTTGAAAAAGGCGGGCTGCAGGAACTCATGCATCCGCCGTTATCTGCCTCACCTGTGCCTTCCTGAGGAGGGCAGGTCAACTACCCCGCCTGTAATAGCATCATAGGACATCACCAGGGCTCATAGTGTTCCCCAAGGGATCCTCGCAGCCCTAAAACAGAACCAAAAAAAGACTCTTCCCCCCAGCCGTGGATAAGAAGAAGTGACTGTTTTCAATCCCGACATCGGGATGGTTTCTTGGGAATCTGAACGCCCCTATTTTTTGGGTTTAAATTTCTCGCAAAAGAGACGACACCCCCAAAAACGGTACCCGGGGGAAGCTTTACTACAAGTACTTTTCCCGAATTCATTCAGCTTGAACTGCATTTTTCCATAAATGACGTTTTTAAAAAAATTGAGTTTTCAAGTATTCTTTTTTTTGCCAATTTTTTCTTAAAGTGCTGAAAAAAAAAATGATAAAAATACATTCTTTTTAAAAAAACTGTTTTCAGTTGTTTATTAAAGGGGAAATTCTATATGTCCCAAAAAAAATACAGGGAGTTTACGGTAAATGGATATTAAAGCTAAAAGGGCAGCATGTGAGATGCGCGAGAGACTCTGGGGGGCTTAGCTTTGAAACTCCCCATATCAACCACCAACGACACTGCTACTAGTCTACTACTACTACTTACTACTCTACTACTACAAATACTACTACTATCTACTACACTATACAACACTACTACACCCCTTTTTCCTTCCCTACCACCATTATCCAATTAAAAAAACAAAACAAAAAAAACAATAAACAACGGGTCATCGTCTGTATACAATACAATTTTATACAAGTATACATACTTTTATACATTTTTACAATGTAACAAAAATGTTCAATCCCCTTTCCCCCTTTTCCCAAATTTCATTTTTACCCTCTTTTTTTTTTTTTTTTCTCTCTCTCTCTCCTCTCTCTCTCTTCTCCCTCTCTCTCTCTCTCTCTCTCTCTCTCTTCTCTCTCTCTCTCTTCTCTCTCCTTCTCTCTCTCTCTCCTTTTCTTCTCTCTCTCTCTCCTCTCTCTCTCTTCTTTCCCCCTCTTCCCTCTCTCTCTCCTCTCTCTCTCCTCTCTCTCTCTCTCTTCTCTTCTCCTCTCCCCTCTCCTCTCTCTCTCTCTCTCTCTCTCTCTCTCTCTCTCTCTCTCTTATATATATATATAATATTATAATATATTATACATGGGGAAATGTATTTAAAAATTTAATCTAAATACTTTTACAATGTTTAAAAACTAAAAACAAAACATTTAATAATTTTGATTTTCAAATGTTTGTAATTTCATTTTTAAAAACAAAAATTTTTAGCCTGAAATTAAATCATCAAGTTTAAGGTATTTATTACCTAATTATAAAATCTCCAGAGGCACAAAATTTTGAAAACTAATTCCAAGCTCTTGTTCTATTTGCAAAATAAGTATCATTTCCCTTTTATAAATTTTATAACCACTACCCCCTATGGAACCCCTCCCCCGACATAATTTCGAGTTTCTTATTATATAAAAAGTTTGCACACACTTTCAAAAAATATGAAAATTTTTGGAGCTAAAAAACAGCATAGAAAAGGCGGGGGAAACCCCCAAATACTAGTGATGACGAGAACAAATCCCAGACACCGAACGGTTTTTTTATCAACGCAGGACAGGAAACTGAACTTTCGTTAAGCCTCCCCCCCTGTCCCGCGACTCCCGCCCCTCGCTACCCAACACCTTTGCCACCCCCCCCTCCCATTCCCCAATATCCTTGCGCGGTGACGATAGTAGAATGTGTAAAAATTAGCCCCGGGAATTTTTTTTTTTGGTCTTTTTGTCAAAGGAAAATTAAATGTTTATTATCAGCCCCCTGACTTTTTAACTTAATCTACATATCTTTTAAACCCCCGCTATGGGTTTTTAAAAAGGGGGGAGCCTGGGGGTTTAAACCCTATAGGGGGTTCTGCATCCCTGGGCCCGGTGGCAGTAGGCCAATCCCGACATAGATTGGTTTTTGGGGGGGGGGGGGGGGGGGGGGGGTTTCAACCCCGCCCTGTAAAAACAAACTACCACAAAATAGTAAAAGGGGAGGCCGGGGCGCGGTAAACCGCCCCCAACCCGGTTTTGCCGGGGGGGCCCACCATGCAAACCCCTCCTATGCCGACGTAGGAGAGGGGCTGCCTATGACGAGTGCGGGGGCAAAGCCCTCGGGAATCCCGCACTCTAAATCAAGTGGTAGGGCCCCCTAGCCCAACTTTTCTTATGGGGGGGGCCCCGGAGCGGTGCAGAGGCGGCGCCTGCCCGTCGAATCACTCCTGGGATCAACCTGCGGGGGGTTCTTCGTGTGGCTTGTGGAACGTTCTGAGCCTCTCAGACGATCATCGACTACCTCTCCTATCGGGCGAGCTCAGTAGGCTGAGGGTGGATATAGTGGGATTTCTCTGAGACAGAAGGCCTGGCAGTGGCAGACTACAGGGGGGGTTACACCTACTACTGGTCAGGCATGAGCAATGGTCACCGTGACAGTAAGTGCTGCAGTAGCTATGGGCCCATTTCCACAAACTGCAGCCGTCAGTTGTTGGGGTTTTGCTCCGGTTGATGAGCGTATAATGCGGGTGAGGATGAAACACACTCTGGGTTTCATGTCTCTTATTGCATGTACGCTCCTACCGAGATGCGTGAAACTGAAGAGAAGGAGATGCTCTACTCAAACTCGACTCTGTATTAAACCAGTGTCCTCCCGGACACCCCTCATTGTCTTGGGTGACTTCAATGCTACTACTGGCACTGGGGAGAGATGGCTACGAGTTATGTGTTGGTCCCCATGGCTCCGGTACCAGAAACACCAACAGTTCTCTGCTTCTGAACTTTGCAAGGTCCAGAAGGTTGAGAATTGCGGGTTTTTTGGGTATCAGAGACCAGAGCTGCACCGCTGGACATGGTATACAAATGCCGGAGCGGTAGCTAAGGAGATCGACCAAAATCCTCGTTAGTACTCGTTGGAGGATCCTCCAGAACTGGCAGGGTTTACCGGAGTGCTGAGTTTTTGGAACAGATCAAAACCCTTGTTGTTGCTACAGTTAAGCTTCATGTCAAGTCCAGAAGAATCTCAAGAGGTAACCATACTGTTTTTTCATTTTGAGAAACTGAAGGACTTAACATGTGCTCATGAGTATGCGGTGGAAAGTCTCAAATCGATTTGATGTGCTCGGTGCCCTCTCGGGGACCCTGTAGAACTGTGGGATACCTTCAAACGTGAAACCCAAAAGGCTGCCAAGGAGTGTATTGGGAAGCGCCCGAGGGCAAGGCGTGGTTTTGTCTCGACGGAGACGCTGGAGAAAATCGAGGAGAGTCGCGCTGCCAGCTGGTGGGAACCAGGACCAGCACAGGGCTCTGTCACGCCGGACTAGAACCCTCCTGGGGAGAGACAAGGAGAGGTATGTCAGGAGTCTCGCTGAGGATGTCGGGGGTCATTTGAACGCTAATGACCCCAGAAACCCCCCTACCGACCCTGAAGAAGCTCCGTTTCCCAAATCTCCTTCTCGGGGGAGTGCTATTCGAACAGCAGATGGGCGCCTCGTGTCGGACATGGATGGGCAGATGGCTCGTTGGGCTGAGTAGCTACCTTGGGCAGTTGTTCACGGTGGACCTCCAACTGAGCAGCTTCACACCACTGGGTTACAGGCAGTGGATGCCGATCCTCCCATTGACGAAACCGCACCCTCTCTTGACGAAGTCAGAGAGGCTGTAGCAAAGTTGGGCGGGGGGAAAGGCAGCTGGTGTTTGTAATATCAGTGCGGAGCTCCTCAAAGCTAGGGGGGAGGCCATGACCGCGGGCTGCATGCTGTCCTGACTGCCGTGTGGCAATCAGGTACCATTTGCTCCTGACTGGAAAAGGGGGCTGGTCGTCCCTATCTGGAAAGGGAAAGGGGACCCTCAGGACTGCAACAATTGCCGCGGTATTACACTGTTCAGCGCACCAGGCAAGGTCCCCTTATATAATGCATAATATATATAATATATATATATATATTTATATATATATATATATATATTATATATTTTATATATATATTAATATATTATATATATATATATATATATAAGCCGCAAGCCGCCCTCCGGGGGGACTTTTTGGCTAGCTCCTGCGGAGGGCTATTGGTGGCACCACCTGTGTTTGGTGGGCCTTCGGCCCACCAAAAAACAGACCTCCAGATAGCCCCTTCTAGCTTTCCTGAAATCATGGATGTTTGAAATTTTATGTATTAACGCCAACCCATTCACATCCCCCCAATCTATTCACTCACCCATTACCCATCAACCCCCACCCATTCGCTCACCCATTACCCCTTACCCCCCACCCATTCACTCACCCATTACCCATCACCACACACCCATTCACTCACCCATCACCCCCCATCTATTCCCTCACCCATCACCCATCACCCCCCACCCTTCACTAACCCATCACCCCACAACCCATTACCCCACCCCTTACCCATCACCCTAACATCAAGGTTTCCTCAATTCTCACAACCCACCTTTTCTTTTCACAATTCTCGCTAATAGGCTGCTAAAAAAAAAAAAATATCGGATCATCTCATAAGTAGGCTTAAAACCTTCCCCTGCTCGACCCGGTTCCAAAACTGTGCCATATGAGGATATTCCGCCACAGGGGGCGGCACCTAGAGCGGACACACACACACACACACACACACACACACACAGACAGACACACACACACACTGTTCCGCTTATATTATTATTATATATATTATATATATGCATATATTATGCCTATATATATATATATATATATATATATATATATAGATATATCTATATATATTTATATATAATATATATATTATATATATATATATATATATATATATAGATAAATATATATATAATATATATATATATATATATATATATATATATATAATATATTATATATATAATATATAATATATATATAATATATATATATAGATATATTAATATAATATATATAATATATATAATATTATATAATATATATAATATAGATATTATAATATATCTATATATATATAATATAGATTATATATATATAATATATATATATATAATATATATATATTGTCACGGTCTACATTAACTACAAACTGTCACATTAACTAGCACGAGGTCGCCACCCCAAGGCCATGCCCCAGGGACACTGGTCTAGTTAAGGTAATTCAGGATATTTAAAACAGAATCAACTATATGAAATCCTTATATAAGTAACAACACTAACTACAATTACTCTTTACAACAAATAACACTGAACCCTGTCGTCACAGAAGATTCACAGAATAGATACAACGCGCAGCGTTGCCAAAAAATCCACTCTCACTTTCCCTCTCTCTCTAACCTCAGCCTCTAACACACCATATTAAGACGCTTCTACTGAGCCTCTACACACCATAACAAAGAGCGCTTTTACTGGAGGCCTCTACAACATAACACAGAACGCTTCTACTGAGGGCGTTACAATCACAATCCCTTAACGCTCTACTGAGCCTCATCTTAGCCACACACAATACTTCCATCCTACTCTCACTTTCCGTAAATTACAGCCAACCCGACATCCGTGAACTAATAAATATTAAAACACTTCAAAAGATACTCACAATACTCCTCATATCAAGGGTTAGCAGGAGACTCACAAAGCCCCCCACGTGCGACACAGCGGCCCCTAACACAACACGACAGCGTGGAATGTCAGGAGTGAGAAGATGATGAAGTTGAAGTTTGAAGTTTATTAGAGAAAAGTGGGGGAATTACAAAGATGGGGGGGGGACAAGAATACCAAGTACAGAATACCGAAATAATCAGAAATAGTGGCGCGGCGACCCGGCTTTCTGATTTTAGTTAAAACACACACACAACAAAACAAGAAAAAAAAATTTCATCTAAATATATTTTTAAGTAACGATAAAAACGACAGGATATAGAAACATACTAATTATATGAGAAGTGAACAGGTAAGTTAAAGACATGAGTAATATACATAAAAAATTTGAAAATAAGACAAGACACAGAGAAGAAAACCAAGCAGGGAGGATGATGCGAGGTCACGACCTCTTTTATATGGGTGCCCTATCTAGCTGCGTGTGTGGCAACCCCTCGTCACACCATGCTTCCTACCAAAAGGGGGCGGAGCTACGCACTGCTCCAGCCATCTTGACCACGCTCAAAACCGCGGGAGTATGAATTTTCGTCACAAATATCTATATATATATTTATATATATATATATATATATATATATATATATAGAGAGAGAGAGAGAGAGAGAGGAGGAGAGAGAGGAGAGGAGAGAGAGAGCATAAGTCTATAAAGTAGATACTTGTGTATGTGATAAAATATCGACGTGGTGGATAACAAAACCAGGATCAAGGTTTTATGTGACAGGTGCGATATTTATAGAAATGACAGGCTGCAGAGGCATTTTGACTGTTCGATGACCAGGGAAGAAGGGCAAGGGAAGGTGATCAGTGGTTTATCACTATGACTCCCTTCCGCGAGAGAGAGAGGAGAGAGAGAGAGAGCAGAGAGAGAGAGAGCGAGGAGAGAGAGAGAAGAGAGCGAGAGAGAGAGAGAGAGAGAGAGAGAGAGAGAGAGAGGAGAGAGAGAGAGAGAGAGAGAGAGAGAGAGAGAGAAGAGAGAGAGAGAGAGAGGAAGAGAGAGGAGATAAGATAAGATTTTTCATCGCTATCTAGACACTTTGCAAGTACCAACGGTTTATTGACTATACAAAGCGCCGCACGTCAAGCCTGTAACTAGCGGACTCGAACCGCTGACCGAATGCACGGGACGCTGCACATTGGGAACTCCACGTCAGAGAGAGAGAGAGAGAGAGAGAGAGAGAGAGAGAGAGAGAGAGAGAAGAGAGAGAGAGGAGAGACAGAGACAGGAATAGACAGAAGACAGAGGGACAGAGACAGAGACAGAGACAGAGACAGAGACAGAGACAGAGACAGAGACAGAGACAGCGCACAGAGACAGAGACAGAGACAGAAGCAGGAGTCTCAGAGACAGAGACAGAGATCAAGAGACAGAAACCAGAGACAGGACAGAGACAGAGACAGAGACAGAGACAGAGACAAGACAGAGACAGAGAGAGAAGAGAGAAGAGCGTTTAAAAGTCTATAAAAGCGGATGGTATTGCGTCCGGAGCTAGGGTTGTGCGGTATCAAGAAAATACGGTATTGCCGATCCGGTTTACGGGAGTCAATACCGGTACGTCCTCACACCGGTATCAATTACTATACCGGTATACCGATACCGTACGAGAAATACCGTATTACCGGTATCGGTATTTGGTTTTTTTTCGTGCGTTTTCTTACTTGTCCATTCCTCAGCCAATTAGTAACCTCTGCCGCATCCGCCCCCCCCCCTCCCCCTTAAATAAAGTTTCCCTATAGCGTCGGCCATTCTTTTTTTACATTATTAACCCCTCCGTACAGCATAG
The DNA here is from genome assembly GCA_016584305.1 of Chionoecetes opilio. Lineage (NCBI taxonomy): Eukaryota > Metazoa > Arthropoda > Malacostraca > Decapoda > Majidae > Chionoecetes > Chionoecetes opilio. The sequence continues at coordinate 295,259 of JACEEZ010022200.1, forward strand.
GTAAAGGTAATGTAAAGCTGGGAGCGATACGCTTCGCTGGTGCGTTGGCATGCCGGTGCTCTCGTCGTGCCATTAGCCCTTAGAGCTGTGTGGGTGAGAACCCGTTCTACTTCGGCGGGACCAGGCTAGTGGTACTCCGGGTTACCACAGACCACCGTCAGCATAGACCCCCCTAAATAAAGTTTTCCTGTGGCGTCGGCCATTGCAGATTTAAGGGGGGACCCTAGAAACTCAAGGGCTATGCCCCGCACACCCAGAGGAAAAAATATGTTTTCAAATGAAAATCCTGAATGCTGGACATTTCGTATTTGCTCGACACTGTTTACCATTTGCATGTACCATAATATTCACCAATAGTACCAATACAATGGTAAAATATGGGTGAAAAAGTTTCAATAAACTAATATGAAATCTGAACCACATTTGGTAACTTCTAGATTCCTTTCCCGCCCTTATTAGTGGTTTTTATTTTATCCGACCTTCACAATCCCTTCAGATACCTCTAAAAGTAATAATAAAGTGGGTTAATGATTAAACTAAAAATAAATTACTACCTACCTAAAACCATGGACCTAACCTGGCAAAATTGTAGTCCTGTTTTCCCACCCTTATATCTCGTTAGAAGGTTATTGGTTAGGTTGTAGTGAGGTTGTTAGAATTTTATTTCTGGGGGCCAGGCGGGGGTAATATAGGGGGGGGGGGTGTTGAGGGGGGCATCTCTCCCTTAACTTTATAATTCCGTTTTAGAGGTATCTGAGGGATCTTGAGGTCTGGAGAAAAAAGAAACTAATAATGGGCTGGAAAAGACTCTAGAATTTTAGCCCCAATTTCATTCCATCAGGGCCCCGCCACTCCCGACGTACCGCTTTGGGCTTCACAAAACCAAAAACCCGCCCCTGGCGTCGGCCACTTTTTTTTTTTACAATTCGAACCCCTACCGTACAGCATAGCCCCCCCAACAAAAAATTTTTATGTGCTGGGCCATTTTTTTTTTTTTTACAATTTTTAAAACCCCTACCGAAAGCAAAACCCCTCAAAAAAAAAAAAATTGTTATTTGGCGTGGGGCCATTTTTTTTTTTGCATCAAAATTGACAGCGAGCTTCCCTCGCTGTCGCTTACCATAAACCCGTGGAAAAACCAAATTTTTCCCCCAAAAAGTGTATAAAGTATAGACGTCCACCCTCGACCCCTTTGTTTTTTTGGCTCAGTTCTTGGGGCGGAACGTGACAGCAGCCACGTTCCACCAAATTAACAAAATTACGTGAATTACTCTTAAAGGGGGCTTTCTATGCAAAAAGTTTTTTTAAACAAGGCCCCCATTGTTTTTGACAGCACTACTTGCTGCGAATGTCGCTCAACCCCGACAATAATTGGGATATTTACGCTAATTACTCTTTAAGGCCTTGTTTTACGAAAAAAAATTCCGGGACGACCCCCATTGATTTTGACACACACTTGATGAAAAAATTTCATCTCCCACAATAATTAGATTAGTTATACATTTTTTTTGGGGGAAAACCCCTTGGTTCCAGGGGTTTTGGTAAGAAAACAGCGAGCGAAGCTCTCTGTCAATAAGTTTTAGACGCCCAGCCTCTGACCCCTTTGCTTTTGGCTCAGTTCTTTTTGCGGCTGGAACGTGACAGCGAGCCCGTTCCAGCCAATTAACTCATTACGTAAATTTTACTTTTAGTCCGTCAGCCACGGGCCCAAAAATTTGGCGATCGGTACCAGTAAAGGGGGCCCAAATTTAATACTCATTTCTTAAAAGATATATATTAGGGGGATACATTTTTGCCTGATAGAAATTTTGGGAAATAGTAGTTAAGGTTATTACAGACTAGTTTATGATGTACCCCCCAAAATCCTTTTCCCTCAAAAAAAATAACCTAATGTTTTTTCACTTTTTTTACAGTTGAAAATTTTCCAAAAAATAAACCCTTAATATAAAACAAATTTTTTAAAAAATATAATTTTGTGTGGATATATCTTCCCCAAACCCTTTTTAAAATTACATGTTACAGAGGTTGAACACCTTTTAGAGAAAATTTAAAGAAATGCACTCGCAAATCTAAAAATTTTTAGGCAGTTTTGAGATTTTTTTACTCCAAAGAAGCAATTTTTCACACTACTTTAGTAATAAAATCCAAATTTTTCATCAGAAATACCGTTATCCCCACTAGAAATAATAAAACATTGTATAATAGTTAAACATTTAAAAATTAATCCATATGAAAGACATTTTTTCCGATACCCAACCAAATTTTAATTTTTCTTGCACATTTTAAATTTTTTGCAACTTTCGACATAAATTTTTTTAAAATATCTATATATCATAACAATACATAACATTCAGTTGTACCATAAGTAAAGACTAAGCATACATTCTCCAATACAGATTACAAAAATGTACCAACTCATCCGACCCCCATTGATTTTGACAGCACTACTTGGATGTCAATCCGACAAAATTAGGATAGTTTACGCCAATTATCATTAAGCGCAGTGATTCCAAACCCGGGGTTCCCCGGAAAAACCCCGGGTACCGCCGCCATCACCAGGGGTTTCCCCGAGAAACCGTAAAATAATTAGTGCTTTTACAAAATGACGTGATCATAATTTATAAATTTCCCGCTAACAACCCGTCCAAAAAAAAAAACCAAAATTTCCAG
>JACEEZ010022201.1:13265-25765 GCA_016584305.1 Chionoecetes opilio
TGCTGACTAACCCCCTTTTTTATTTTTTTTTTCTTTCTTAAATGCCGTTACCCAAAATAAAAAAAATCACATACTTCAGTATGGTTGCGCAAGTATAGGTTACATATAGGGGGACATATAGGTGTTAAGTACGTTAGTGACTTGACTATTCGCTCAGACCTGGGGAAAAATGTTCCTAACAAACAGTAGTCTATAGGGGCCCCCGGGATAAACGGGGGAGAAGCGCGTAATCACGCACACTATCAGGATGGGTTAGTGCAGGCTTTAGGGGGCCGGGGCCCCCCCACCTTAAATATTAAAAAAATGCTTAAATAAGTTTAAGGTTTGGGAAGAGGGCCCCCAGCAAGTACCCAACTTCGGGGGTTGTCTTTGGGTTTTAAAATAGACCGTGGAACCCCAAACCTTTTTGGAAAAACCCGGGGAAAATTTATACATTTTTTTTTTTTTTAAAGGGAAAGGAAAAATCTTTTTTTTAAGATGGAGGATTTTAATGGGTTTTTCAATAGGGGTTTGGGAGGTTTCCCCCAAAAAGGAAGAAAAGGGGTGGGGTTTTAAAAGAAGGGGGGGTCCAAAACCCAATGCGAGCATTTTAAAAGTGGATGATCACTAAAAACAAGAATGGAAAAAAAGGAAAGACTCTTGATTTATTTTTGGGAGAAAAAAGGGAGAGGAAAGGAACCCCAGGAGACCAGGGGATTTCCATTTTTAAAGCCTCGAGATGTGAGTACTAAACGTCGGTGTTTTAAAAGAAACCCAAAAGCAGAGGGAAGGTTTAAAATTTTTTTTTTCCCCGGTAAAATTTGTTCAGAGGATTTGGGGGGAAAAAAAGGGGATCTTATGTATAGAGTAGATCCGAAATTACCTTATTGATCAGAATGCCCTGGTCGCATGATTTTAGTCATGGACACCCCAAACTTATTGGTTTTTCATGACTAACAGACAATAATGTCGACAAACCCTTTAAAACAAAATTTCGGGTTTCCAGTTTTGCCCTGGAGGGGAAGATCCAAAAGGACTTTGCAAAAAAACTCAAATGCAATACGCCATCCGGGAAGCGAAAAATTCCTTAAAAAAAAAGGGTTTGGCGTTTTAAAGATTTAAAAATTAAAAAAAGAACCCACAGTAACACCCCTATTTTTAACCCCTTTAAAACGGAAAAGGTTTTTGGAAAATCTTAGGTAAAGTAAGAGAAAAAAAACCTTAAAGGAATAGTAGAAAAAATAGAAGTTTGATGTTACCTGTTCCGATCAATATTTTACCCCCCAAAACCCCCTGTTTGGGGAAATTCCCAAAAATAGGACTAGAAAAATAACTACCCAATTCCAAACACAAAAATTTCCATGTGGGCTAAAACCTAATTTAAATCCCTTAAATTTTTTTTTAAACACCGATACGGTACCATAAAGGAAATTTAAAGAGTAAAAGTCGAAGGGGAAAAGGTGCATAAATCAGCTTCATATAAGGTTTACAACAAAGGGGTGACCATAAAACCGAAAACTCAAGGGTTAAAAATTGTCGTGGCGGGGTTTGGGGAAACCAAACTCTTTTTGGGGGACACAAAAAAAAAGTGAAAAAATTTTATCACCTGATGCGCCCCCGGGTTAAAAAAGGAAAGAACTATCTTTCTCCCAAATAATTAATAACAGGTGTGGACAGCTAAAGTTACGCCCGGGGGTTTAAAATTTTTAGCAAAATATGAGTAGTAAACTCAGAAGAAATTCAAGAACACAATTTTACGGCAAAACACGTTGTCTCACCCACTGGGAATGATAACCAATGTTACCCGATAGTGATGGTATCGGGTAAGGTACTCGCCCCCGGAGCAAATACAGGCTTTTCTAGAAAAAAAAAGACGGGAAAACATTAAGTAAATGGGAGACCCTCATTTTTTCGCCTTTTTAAAAGAGAAAACCATGACTTTTTTATCTTTATGCAGGGAACTGGGTACCATGAAAACTAAACCCCCCTCTTTTCAGGTGTTAGATAAAAAACCATGTAAGGAGTTACATTTAGGTACCCCGGAGAAAGCTAAAAAAACAAATAGCAAAAATGTTGAAAAAGAAGGAAAAGGGGAAGGACATAATAGAAAATTTTCCCACTGCGGGGTTTAAGTCCTAAAATACGGGTTACAAGCCGAAGGGGAAAAAAGGATGTGCCCTAACTTAAAAAGGTTTAACCCAACTTTGGGAGCCCTGATATACACCCCCTCCAAAATTGGAAGAGTTAGTGGGAATCGGTAGCGGGCTATGAATACAAAGGGCCCCTAATATAAAAGATCGTTTTATCAAGTCTTTTAAATAAAGTAGAAAAGATCTAAAAATTTTCAGTAAAGGGTTCCTTAAAAATTTTTCCCGGAAAAAAAACTTCCCTTTGGTTTAAATTGCAGTGAAAGAAAATTTTCTCCGCAAATTACCCCCGATTTAACTCCTTTCTGAAAAAAATTTGGTTTAAAAAAAATTATCTGGTGACAAAAACCCCTTTGTTTGCCCCCAAATTAAACGAAAAATTTTTTGGGAAAAGGAAAAAAAATCGATAAATTTTTTTGCCCTCTAAACCTAGTTTTGGAGTAAAATTAAATCTGCCAAATTAAAATAGGACAAAACTTTAAATTTTTTCTGGGCCCACTTAGTGAAAAAGGGAAAAGGTTTTCCCAAACCCACCCAGCAAAAATGGCAGTCCGTAGAAAAAAAAAAAAACCCCCAACAAATTTAAAAGGAAAACCAAAAATTTTCTGGGTTTATGGTGGGTTTTTCTATAGGAAGTCATAAAAGGGATTTCCCCTAAGATAGCGGGGGCCCTACCAAATTTGCCCAAAGAAAGACCCCCATTAAAATGGGTAAGGGAAAACCCAAAAGCTTTTCCCAGATTTTAAGGAGGAAACTGACTATTGCTCCCCTTTTAAAATTTAAGGCCAACAAAAATAAGCCATTTGTGTTGGAAAACCGTTTGGCTACCCAAACTCACTGGGAGCAGTCGATGATTTAATAGTGAAGGGGGGCCAAACCCCCAAGAAATCTTTATTTTTCAAAAAAATTTAAAACCAGTTGAGACGCGATCTCAGCGACAGTTTGGGGCCTTAGGAATATTTTTAGTTTGGGCAGAAAAGTTTAAATCATTTTCCTGTGGGAACCCAAAGGTAAATCTCAAACAGCCCCCCAAACCCGTTAGTGTCAGTCTTTAAAAAAACAAACCCAAATCACCTGGGATAAAACAATGGATCCTAAGTGAGAACTATGGTATCGAAAAGAGTAAAAAGGGCAGGGAAAAAGAACACTGTAAAAACCCAAACTTATTAGACCAGAAAGAATCATTGGGTGTAAATAAAAGAGAGGTGGTTGGGAAAAAACTAAAAAGAAAAAAGGAAATCAACGGGGGACCATAGATGGGAGAAAAGATAGAGTTCTAGAAGGGGGCCAGAAAAACCCGTTTTCAAAATACCCCAGAAATACTTTAGATAAATTCGTAATAGAAAGGAGGTTTTTTTTAAAAAAAAAAAAAAAAAATAACCATTTTTCCCGATAACGGGATACCTATTTATTGGTTTTACCTATAAACTAAAGGGCGAGGGGCTTTGGAATTAATTCACAAAAAGGAATGGGGTTTCATTTGGGAGGGAAATCAATAAGTAAAACAAAGCTTTTTTTATTCCCCAACCTAAAAACGGATGTGAAAGAAAAATTTTGGGGAAAACCTGTTTTACATGCCAACACATAATTTTTAATCGTGACCCAAACACAAGGGCCCAAGAATCCAAATAAGAAAACCCCTCTAGAGGGGATAAGCATAGCCCAAAAAAGATGGGGGAAAAGGAGCCCACGGATACCGCTATGTTTTAAAACCATAATGGTTTTCATTAAAAGTGGTTTCTACCTTTTAAAATTTTTTAAGGACTAAATGACCGACAAAGTATGTAAAAATTTTTTTAGGGAATAGTCTTTTTTATTTTGAGCCCCAAAATACCTTGTTTTTTGGTAATGCAAAGGAGTTTCCTCACAACAATTAAAAGATTTTGTGTGCCCTCTTTGGAAAATAAAATTGGGATACACCACGCCCTTACCATCCAAAAGGGTTATGTACTCAAAAAAGGAGGGCACCGAACAATAAAAACAATTCTCTCAAACCTTGAAAGGGGTTATCCTATAGGTGGCCCAATTATCTCTTAAAAACTCAAAAGTTTTAAAATATGCAGTGAAATTAAACAATGGGTCCCCAAACCTTTTTCTATGTTTTTTTTTTCCCGATACGCCCCAAAGGGTTTTGTTAGGGGTGAAATTCCCAAAAATTTGACTCAAGGATAAACAACAGTGGCACACGAAATAATAAAAAAAGAAAAAAATTTTGGGAGAGGTAGAAAGGCGGGAAAAAGCAAATGTAAAAAGGGAAAAAAGGGAAAGGGTTTTGGAAAAAAAACAATTGGGGGGGTAAAAAGAAAACTTTTTTGGAGACGGGAAACCCAAAAAAAATTTTCAGTTAAGTGGTTGGGACCATACAAAGTGGGGGAAAAGTATTGAGAGATGGGGGTTCATATGATTGAAAAATATATTTTGACGGCAAAAATGTACAGTCGCGCGGCCGGCAAAAAATTTAAACGTATGGGAACAAAATGGCTTGGGTGTTGGGAAACCGCAAGATAGTAGTTTTTAAAAAGAGGAAATTGAGCCCAAAACCCCCTAAGAGAGGGAAACCCTTTAAAGGGGATACTTAAACAAAAGGTGGGTGAAAAGGCGATAAATGGGTTTAAACCCCTAGAGAAAAAGATTTTAAAGTTCCCCCACTTCTCTAGTGAAAAAAAGGGGATTTTGAGGAAAGGGCCCCTAGACAAATTGTAAATGGTTTTTAAAAATTTTATTTTTGCTTTTAGAGGGGGCACAAAAAAATTGCCTAACCAAAAAAAACCCCGCTAGGGTTTTCCTTTAGACCCAAAAATTTTGCTTGGCTCTGACTTTGCTCGATGGGTGTGACGCAGGGGTATGTAGCCTAAGCAGGATGAGCCTTTTTCCCCAAAAATAAATGGGGTTTTTGGGTAGATCCAAATCCCGGGTTTCTCCCTACCCCAAACCCATGCCCAGGATTTTGGGGGGTAAAAATGGAAAATTTACCATCCAGAAATAGAGGGACGAGTCCAATTTTCGCCCCTAAGGGGTTTTGGGCCCCTTAAAAAATTTTAAAAGAGGAGTGAGAAGGGTTTTCATTTTAAGGTATATCATCACATTTAAAATGGGTATTCCCCCAAAAAGGTCCCAAACCCACTCTGGGTTTAAGGAAGTGGGTAAATTAAAAAAACATCATCTCTTTTGGGTTTTAAAAATTTTTTTGGAAAAATTGGGGAAGTGGGGGGGGGTGAGAATTTTGTTTTTGAGTGTAGAAAACCTAAGAAAAATTTTTTAAATTTTGTGTGATGGATTTTTTAAAATTTTTTTTAAATTTTTAAATTAGATATCCCGGGAGGAAAGCTTGAAAGAAAGGGCGGGGGCTAAAGGGAATTTTTTTTTTTTGGGGGGAAAAAGCTTTTGAACGCGGGGAAATTTAAAATTATAGGGGGGAAAAGATAAAAACAAAATAATATCAAAAAGCCCAACAGGAAATTTTTCCCCCACGCCTCTTCCTGAATCAAATGGTTTTTGGCTTTATTTTAAACCCCCGTAGTAATTAAAAACACGTACGAAACGAGGTAGAACGGGGTTTTTTAAAAGGGTTAAAAATAAATTTTGAAACAGCTCGAAAGTTCGTTGAAATTAATTTGCCGTGGGGAAAGGGGATAAACCCCGCCCCTTGGGAAAGGGTCCCAAAAGGTTTTGGGTGCGGTTGGGGGAAACCCGGGGGGCCCAAACGCTCCCCAATGGGGCAGAAAGGGGGGAACCACAAAATGTCACGCCAGCCGTGGTTGAGGACCCAAAGGAAAAAAAAAAGGAAATTTTGGAAAAAAAAGTGAGAGGGAAACAGTTGGAAGGGAATAAGACTACTTTTACATTAAAATTAGGGGGAAACGACCCTTTAGCATTACATGTGCGTTCGTTTTAAGGGTAACCCGTGAGACTGAAGTTACCAAAGTTTTGTTTATATTAGGATAACGACTTTTAGCATTTCATGTGCGTACGTTAAGGGGGAAAAGTGCGACTGAAGTTACCAAAGTTAGTAAATTATATTAGGATAACGACTTGAGCATTTCGCGTGCGTATCGCTAGGAGGGAAGGAAGACTTAATATTAAGATAACTTATGAATGTACACCAGTTGGGAAGTGAGACAGTAAAGAGTTTAATATATTATAATTATAAATATATTAACGAGTTATCATTCAGTTTCCAACATACATATTTTCTTAAATCTTTTATTTTTATTCAATCATATATTTTTTTTCCCACTTAATGTGGGTGGTGGCAGCGGAGTAACCAGGACTGTAGAGTACACTCCCAAGGTGGGCACTACATAATGGTAACTAAGGTGTAGATGGTCAAAAGACCATTACAAAAGAAAGATAAAAACAAAAGGAATCAGGAAGTGGGAGAGGGGAGCAATATATCCTCATCAGTTATTTTTGGGGAAGGGAAATAGCAGCTAATTAAACATAATCTCTGCTTTCTATATTTAGCGTAAGGGACCTAAATACTATACACAATGAAACTGTGCTGGCAGATTGGCTGTTATAGATTGGAAGCTGCTCGTGATTGGCTGATAGAATGATGACGACAGAAGGGAGAAAGTGCAAGTGCCTAGTGGGGAAGGTTGTGGTGGTGATTGTGGTGCTTGTGGTGATGGTGATTAGGGTGATGGTGGTGGTTGTATTTGTTGTGATAGTAGTGGTGTTTTAATCAATGATCGTAAGCGTGATAATAGTAGATAGAGAGGACACACACACACACACTCACACACACACACACACGCACACACACACTTTCAAACATACACACACAGTCTCACACACACACACACACACACACACACCACACACACACACACACACACACACACACACACACACCTGCGTGGTCAAGTGGTTTAAGGCGCGTGTCAGACAATTCTGTGGTCGCCCGTGCGATCCTTGCTCGCTCCCTGGGATTTTTCACTGTTAAATGCGGGCGATAACCGTCCCCCTTGAGGAAGGGGATGGGGTGTGTGTATAGGATGAGTGTTGGTTCATATCTCACAAATGTGGTGTGTGAGATCTCAGCATAACCCGGGGATCAGTCACTACGAGCTCTAAGCTCTTTACGGAAGCGTAAAACTGTAGATTGCGAGTTCAGCTCGCGTGGGCAAGACCTAGGATGAATACACACACACACACACACACACACACACACACACACACACACACACACACACACACACACACACACACACACACACACACACACACACACACACACATACACCATACACACACACACACACACACAACACACACACACACACATACACACACACACACACACACACACACACACATACACACACACACACACACCCACACAACACATATACACACAATTGTCACGATCAGCCTTGGAGATTTGGGGGAAATGAAAACTAAAAACTGCAACATAAAAATTAAATAAAAATTGCACTTACAAAGCCAATAAAATTGACGCGAGAGATATAAAGAGAGAGAGAGAGAGAGAGAGAGAGAGAGAGAGAGAGAGAGAGAGAGAGAGAGAGAGAGAGAGAGAGAGAGAGAGAGAGGAGAGAGAGAGAGAGAGAGAGAGAGAGAGAGAGGAGAGAGAGAGAGAGAGAGAGAGAGAGAGAGAGAGAGAGAGAGAGAAGAGAGAGAGAGAGAGAGAATCAATTTTATTTTGTTTGTCATATTTGAGGGGTTCGGCTAGTGTTCGGAGGCTTTCGTTAGGGTTCGACGCCTCTGAACCACTGCTCTAGTGGAGGCTACGGCATAAGGTCTCCAAATCCACATATCTATCCACCTCATTCTCACATCCTATTGTCCTCTCACTTGCATTTCTCTCATTCTTGCATTCTTCTCTCTCCTCTCCTCTCTCTCTCCTCTCTCTCTCTCTCTTCCTCTCTCTCTCCCTCTCCTCTCTCACTCTCCTCTCTCTCCTCTCTCTCTCTCTCTCTCTCTCTCTCTCTCTCCTCTCTTCCTTAAAGAAAACTTTACTTTTTAACAGATAATCAATATGGGTTTCGACCTAAATATTCGATAGAACTCGCAGTACACCACCTTTGCCAAAACATATATAATGCATAGATAGTAAAATGTATCAATTAACTATTTTTTGTGATTTATCTAAAGCTTTTGATACTATTAATCACTCCATTTTATTAAAGAAACTAATGATTTACGGTATTCGTGGACCAGTCTTCAGATGGTTTGAAAGTTATCTCAGCGGCAGGAACCAGTATACAGTCTTTAATAGTAGTGCATCGTCGTACAAAAGTCTTACTTGTGGTGTGCCACAAGGATCTGTCCTAGGACCATTATTATTTTAATTTACATCAATGACATAACTCTATGTACCAAAAATCTTAAATTTTTAACATTTTGCTGATGACACTACCATTTTTCTACAGGGAAGGGATTTTAAATGATATAAGAAATACAATGAACACTGAATTGGTACATGTTGCTGATTGGTTAAAATGTAACAAGCTAACATTAAATATCAATAAAACTCACTGTATGCTGTCACATTCACACATGACACACACACAATGCAACAATATCAAAATTGATAATCTCATTATTAAAGAGGTACAAGAAGCTAAATTCCTTGGAGTTGTTATTGATAGCAAGCTAAGATGGAAAACACACATAGAGAATGTAATGAATAATATTTCAAAAATAATAGGTGTAATATATAGAATACGAAACCATTGTAATATTGAAGGTTTAAGACATATTTATTTATCATTAGCATATCCATATTTATTGTACTGTTCAGCTATCTGGGGTGGGGCATATAAAACATATATTGATCAACTATTTGTAAATCAGAAAAAATTAGTTCGCATAATGTCCTCTAGTAATCGGTATGACCACACAAGCCCAATCTTTCGTGAGTTGAAACTTCTAAAATTACATGATATTATAGACTATCAGACTATAACTTTTGTTTATAAGGCGTTGAATACATACAAAATTGACAGTGGTTTTCAGACCACAACGCATAGCATACAAACCAGACGAACCAATAATCTCAAACTTCCATTGTGTAGAACTTCCCATGCTCAACAAAGTGTTCTCACTCGGGGAACTAAACTGTGGAACAAACTTCCAGATGATGTAAGGAATAAAGAATTAAATCCATTTAAACTGCAAATAAAAGAAAAGTTGAAAAGTAACTATTAAAATTAATTTATTATTATTATAATTGTGATTTGTATAATTAATGTGATAATTATCATTGATCTCTTTATCAGTACTATTATGTATGTGTACTGTTATGGTATGAATGCTTGTTTGTGTAAATTCTTTAATATACTTATTAAATTTATTTAATTTAATTGATAAAATTAAGTAGTATATTCAGTAGGGAATATAATTTTTTTTATTTAATTTAGTTTTTCATATGTAAATTAGCATTAGGCCGTCCTACACGCTACATCTGCTGACCTCTTATTTTAGCATAAAGTCCATAAAAGAGTTACGACTCAATGGACAAAGGCTTTGACATTTTCTCTACATGTATAATAACTTGTATAATATTAAGGCCAATAAAATTATCAATCAATCAATCTCTCTCTGCCTTCAGTAAAATTTTCGAAAAAAATGATGTCAATTAGATTATCATATTACCCCTCTAAGAATTCATTACTATCTTATTACTAGTTTGGATTTCGATCAAAGTATTCCCGTGAACTAGCTGTACACAACCTATGTCAACACATTTACGACGCCATGGATTTAAAAAAATTCCATTTAACTGTCTTTTGAGATTTTTCTAAAGCCTTTTATATTACATGATATTCTAGTTGAAAAAATAAATATGTGTGGGATCAGGGGTTCAGCACATAAATGGTTTAGGAGTTATTTTAGGAAATTGAAAACAATATACTACATTTTATAATAAATAATCATCTATGAGAAGCATATGTTATGGAGTGCCACAAGGATCTTTTTAAGACCTATCCTATTTCTGATATTTATCATTGACATAACACGCTTTAGCAGAAAGTTGAGAGTCTTGCTATTTGCAGATGGCACCTGTATATTCCTTGATGATATAACATTATTAATCTATAAATCAAAATAAATCACGTACACAAATCGATTCAAAGTAACAAATTAAGTTTAGGTACTGCCAAGACCCACTTTATGGTATCCCACCCATTAATGACTGAAGAGACCTCTGTGCAGATAAAAATCAACAATGTTATATTAACCCAGGTAAAGGAAACAAAATGTTTAGGCATTATTATTGCTAACAAATTATTATGGAAATCTCAAATCGAGGAAATAAAAACAAAAAATATATAAAATGATACGAATATTTTATAATATCAGAGGACAACTTGATGTAGTTCGCTTAAAGAAAATCTACTCTGCAATTGTTTACCCAAATTTATTGTACTGCTCTGCCATCTGGGGAGGGGTTACACTACATAGTACATTGACAGTCTATTTTTACAGCAAAATGATTACAGCAAAATTTACTACACACAATGTTAAATTTTCCTTGTTTACAGCTCACAGGTTCACTTTTCAGTGAACAGAAAATTCTGAAAATTCACGACCTTAACATTTTTGCAGTCAGGTGTTCTAGTCTACAACTCCATCAATTACACGTCCCATAAACATTAGCTTCACACCCATAGCTCACCAGACGGTAACAAGGAGGGGGAATGACCTCAGAGTTACCCTGTGCAGGACTTCCCACGCCCAGTAGTGTGTTGTACAGAGGCACCAGACTATGGAACAGCCTAGCATAGATACACGAAATGCTCCAACCAAGACTGGTTTCAAAACTCAGGTTAAATATAATTTGTAGAGTAATTATATATATATATATATACATATATATATATATATATATATATATATATATATATATATATATATATATATATATACATATAATATACATATATATATATATATATATATATATATATATATATATATATATATATATATGTATTATGTACGTGCATATGTGTATAGTGTTGATATATGTACGTATGTATGTGTACATGTATGGGTATGTATTTTGTAGGCGCATGTGTGTGCATACGTGTAAGTGCATATGAATGTATGCATATCTGGAAGTTTTCTATTTTTTTAAAGTTTTATTTTATATGATACGAATTTAGTAATCCATAGTATAGCTCATAGGTGTTATATGTTTTTTTCTTAGGCGGCCTGTTTGCTACCATTTGTACACTTAACATAATAATTTGCATTTGGGTTCATATAGGTGCTCACGCTCAATGAACCCGGCATGTAAATTCTAATGTATATATGTTTCTTGTATTATATATTTAAGACCAATAAACAATCACTTAATCAAATCAAATCTCTCTCTCACATACTCCAACACTATCCTATTTAACAGGGGGTCTTCCTTTCTCACCAGCGGCGGATTGGCAATGGGTTCACCGGGCTATGTCCCGGTGGGCCGGAGGGTCTGAGGGCCGGTTTGAATCCCGCCTGGGCCGGCCCTCTGTAGCACTGTATGGTACGGTTGTGAGATAAGTTTATGCCTGAAGTCCGTGTGCTTCGTCTTGCTCAAGCCAAACGAGGCAGCCTGGCGTCTCCTCCCTCCCTCTCCCCTCTTCTAGCTAATGAATCTGAAGGAGCATGACCCCAGGGGCGGATTGGACACAGGGCACACCGGTCTGTGTCCCGGTGGGACAATGGGTCTAAGGGCCGCCGGCCCAGGGGCCCGGGGGCCAGACTCAAGTACACTTGACGAACAAGTGGCTATCGGGATTATAGCCTGGTTATATATTCTTGGTACGAAATCATAGGTACAACATTTTATGAAGCAATGTATAATAATAATAATAATAATAATAATAATAATTTTATTCTCGCCTGGAGGCATACATACAAAAAACAAAGCAGCCGATACCTGCATCACGAAGGTTGGCACTGAGATAATCCGTGTACACATTGTACAGGTAGGGGGATAAAATCCCCCCCTGCCGAATACCATTGGCAGTACTAAAGGACAGCGAGAAGGAATTACCCCATTTAACAGTAAATTCCTGGGTAGTGTACCAGTACATTAATAAATTAACACTGTACCCAGGTGTACCCCTGACGAGAATTTTATGAAAGAGCTTCCAGTAATTCACTCTGTCAAACGCCTTTCTGGCATCCAGGAAACACAGATAAACAGGTGAATTTCTGGAATAAGAGAGATAAAGATAGATAATCTGTTTCTAGCATGGGGGTATAATAATATAACTCCAATGAATTCTAGCGTAGTTATAGGGGATCGTTGACGTTGAGACTTGCTTGCTAGCTTGGCCACCAAACCCTCCCATTGGCACCTGGTCCACAACAAACTGTACTGTTTCATGGTACCACGGGCCACACACCTCTGTGTAA
>JACEEZ010022201.1:33265-35765 GCA_016584305.1 Chionoecetes opilio
TGCTGCGACAATGTAGGTTATAATTGTGGAGGCGACGTGTTGCGGCGGGGAGTGGTGGGCGGGGAGATTGTGGCGGGGAGATTGAATCAAAACATTGCCACTTCACGCGTCGACTCATTGCACTTCTAGGCTTTCTATCTGATTGATACACAATAATAACAGGAAAATATGACTGCCTAGGTATAGATAACTTCTAAACATTCGTTATTGACTATATAATATCATAGAGTAGCATTTACCTCGCCTCCTCAACTATAACCTACTTGGTTATTTGGTTATATACAATGTTTTACAGAATCAGGCTTCTATACAATATACATATAGAAGAAAATCGTTCTTAATATTATACTTGTGTGTTTTAAGTACAGTGGAATAAGCCCATATTTTTCTTTCAAGTTGACCAACTTTTCACCAAATTGTGAGTTAAAACTACCAGCGACCACTGGCATTTCGGAGTTGCAGTTCTTTCTAATTGATGTGAAAACGTCAATCACAGAAATAAAAAATATGTAAATTCATCTGTATTTCATGTTATATGCATTTTTTATTCACTTATTATTTCTCCTTTTAGTTATAAATATGCTAAATAATATCCTTTAGTAGTTACATTTCATGCAGAACATCAAATTAATATAAATAAAAAAAATCGATATAAATCAAATAAATCTGATTTAAATCAAACAAATCGGATTTTTTTGAATTTTTTTTTTAAATAAAAAAACAAAACAATCCTGGTGTGTGTATTCACCTAGTTGTATTTTTACAAGGCCTGAGCAACACTCCTACTGTCCTGTCTCCATATCTACATTTTACCATTAATCATTAGTGCGTAGTGTTGGCCGAAACCATAACCCCGGGAGGCGGGTCACAAACCCCCGGCTGACACCCGATACCCATTCACTGCTGGGTGGACAGGGGCTTGGGTATTCAGGAGACCGCCCTTCTTTCTCCGCTCCGACCGGGGATCGAACCCGGGACTTCTCTGATGTGAACCGAACGTGCTAACCACTACACTACGGAGTACCTAAGTGTGTGTACCGGAGTGTGTGTGTGTGTGTGTGTGTGTGTGTGTGTGTGTGTGTGTGTGTGTGTGTGTGTGTGTGTGTGTGTGTGTGTGTGTGTGTTTTTGTGTATTACCGTGCTTTCTGGTATGTTGTATTACACCCTTCCCTCTCACCAAGCATACACACAACCTTATTTATATAATGCTGAGGTATACTTCTTTAACTTTTGTTTTGTTTACATCTCAAAGGACTTCCCAAATGCAAAAAATGAGGTTTCACAAATCCCGCTAGGTGTCAATCCCAATACAGACGACAGTTAGTGATTGTAAAAAGGAGAGTGGGCCAATTTTGTTGTTTGTTTTGTTGTCTGGAGGTGTCTTGACACTCCTCTCTTGAAACAATTTAAGTCGTAGGTATATGGAGGAAATATGAACAGGAAAAGAGTCCATTTACAAGTGAAAGGGATGAATAAGTGAAGATACTGGTTAACTCTTGCATTTGTAAGATGAACTGAATAAGGATGACAATGAGAAGAAAGTCTTGTGTAGCGAGGCCAAGGGAGGGGGGAAGGTATGCAGTTAGCATGTTTGCAAGATCAGTGAGCATGAAAATAATGTTAGAAGATAGCAAGAGAAGCAACTTTGAGGCGGTGATTTAAAATATGAAGACAGTCAGTCAGACGAGTTGATCAGACGAAAAGCTTTTCACGCCATCCTTTTTAGGAGAGCTGTATGAGTGGATCTCCCCCAAACATGAAAGACATAATCCATACATGGGCGAATAAGACCCCTGTCCTGTACACATCAAGCAACTAACAGGGAGAACAAAGACGGATGCAGACGCCACAGGACACCTGACTTCTTAGCAGCTGATTTAGCAAATGAGATGTGAAATTTCTAGTTCAGATTTTAAATAAAGGATAGGACAAGATTGTTCATTGTAAAACAGGGAGACAGTTGAGTGTCATTGAAAAAGAAAGGATAGTTGTTTGGAAGGTTATGTCGAGTATATAGGTGAAGAAATAGGTAGCATCAATATAACGGTTTGAAAGGAAATTTGAGATGCAGGTGCAGAGAGAACAGAAACAGAAAGAGGGTAGCTTGGAAATTAAAGATTTGTGCCAGACTCTATGAAAACCTTTTGACATGTCAAGGGCACCAACAAAATGTTCACAGAAACCCCTAAAAGATAATGACCAAGATTCAGTTAGGAAAGTTAGAAGATCGCTAGTAGATCGCTCGTTACGGAAACCGTACCTACAATCAGATAGAAGATTGTGAACATATAGATGCTTAAAAATCCTCTAATTAGGAATAGATTCAAAAGCTTTAGACAACCAGAAAGTCAAAGCGGTAGTTTACGGTAGTTGGACGGTAGTTTAGTAGATTAGAGCGGTCACCCATCTTAGGAACAGGTTGAAGGGGAGCAAACTTCCAGCAAGAAGGAAAGGTTGAATTAGATAGTCAAAGACGGAAAAGTTTGACCAGGCAGGTCAG
>JACEEZ010022201.1:48265-63978 GCA_016584305.1 Chionoecetes opilio
AAGGAGGCACTAGGCAGGGTTAGGGACCTTGGAGACACCCCTGTTGTGTGTGGTATCTTGCCGCGCAGGTCTGGGGGACCAGGGTGGTTGTATGTAGCTCTGGTTGTTAACAGCTTGCTGGCTGATCATTGCATGAGGAACGGGTGGTTGTTTATTGACAACTGGACCCGATTCTTCGGTAAGGACCACCTATACGCCAGGGACGGGGTGCATCTCTCTCATAGGGGGGTGGGTGTGTTGGTGTGGAGAGTTGAGAGTGAGATGGGAGTCAGGTTTTTTTTAGAGGCCAGGAGGGTGTGAAGGTGAAGAGCAGTAATCATGATAGTCAAGGAAGGAATACAGTTGGGCAAGGCAGGAAGAAAGACAGTAGGATTAGGAAAAAGACAGGGTTAAAAAGGGCAGTCAGCGTAAATACAGCTAGTAGGAAAATGGAAACGATGAAGAAGTGCAACTTGAATGCATATTATACAAACTGTAGGAGTGTTTTAAACAAGATAGATTTACTGGGAGGAATATCTAGTGTATAATATTTTGATATAATAGCATTAACAGAAACATGGTTAAATATGTATAATAATAATAATAATAATAATCTTATTCTCACCCGAAGGCATACAGGAAAAAAAAAACAGGAATGAACTTAAGTACTCCATCTTCACCTCTCTGCTACAGTAGGAAAATATCCTCTTCAGAGTATTTCCCACGACAAGGAGCTTGGTGGTCTGCTTGATGATGTCAATGATGTCATCATCATCAGTCATGTCGTGGGATATAACATGGCCTAAGTATGCGAATCTATCCACAAAAGTGAGGGCAGAGCCACTGAGCCATGCTGTTTTGAGGTAATTCACCTGAGTGCATGCCGGTGACACTACCATGCACTCTGTCATAGTGGTGATATAGACAATGTCATGCTTGGCAGCATACACTTGACACACATTGATAAGGTCCTGCAACCTATCCGCAGTGGGTGCGAGCAGTACCATATCATCAACATTACTTAGTGACTTTATGCACCCATCATATATGTGGCAGCCGACACCTGTATCACGAAGGTTGGCACTGAAATCATCCGTGTACGCATTATACAGGTAAGGAGATAAAATCCCTCCCTGCCGAATACCATTGGCTGTTCTAAATGACAGCGAGAAGGAATTTCCCCACTTAACAGTAAATTTCTGGGTAGTGTACCAGTATAGTATTAATAATTTATAATGTACCCACGTGTACCCCTGTCGAGAAATGTATTGAAGAGCTTCCAGTAATCAACTCTGTCAAATGCTTTTCTGGCATCCAGGAAACACAGATAAACAGGTGAATTTTTGGAAGTGCAGTAGTGAATGATATTCTTCAATGTCCAAACACATATTTCAGTGCCGAGGCCCTTCTTATAACTGAACTAATTGTTCAGTGTATACAGGTAGGCCTCAAGACGATGGAGCACCACTTTCTCCAGCAGCTTGGACAGGGCGGTCGCTATGGCAATGGGCCTGTAATTGCCAGAGTTAATAGGGTCCTTCCCTTTACTCTTAAGTAAAGGCACTATAAGCACTGCCAAGACCTGACTGGGTATGTACTGATGGCAGACACATACATTGATGAAGAGACAGAGCCATGTAACCAGGCTGGGGGCGCATACTTAAATGCCCCATAAGGGAGCCCATCCATACTCAAGGACTCACTGGTAGATAGGCTTTGCAAGATCTCTTTCATCTCCTCGTGGTCCACGCTGCGGAAACCCTGCAACGTCACACCACGCAGGGCATTCTCACTCTACTCGTCCCTCACACAGTTGAAAATACCCTTGAAGTGGTCACCCCACATGGAGGCGATGCCCTCATCCACCACAGCGTGATCCACCCGTAGGGGAAGCGTGTGTGAGCATGGGTTCATGCTTCGCACGCCTCGCCAAAAATCAAAGGAGTCACCAGCGGCCAGTTTGTCAGCCAGGGACTGGGCTTGAAGCTGGTGCTCATGTGTCTTACACCACCTGAGACACAGCTTGAATCTGGCGCTGGTGCTCCTCATCCTCTCAGCCAGTGGCCCCCAACGTTGACCATCACCCGCTCTCCACTCAAGGAAGGACTCTCTCGTGGCACTGTGGGAGCCCACGTACAAACTCATTCCAGCCTGGTATCTGCCTCCATCTCTTCCTGCAAAAACCAAACACAGTCTGGCCAGCACGCATCATGCACTCTATCAACGCCTCGTGGAAGGAGTCGATGTCCGCATGGTGCCCGCGGTCCAGACATGTATTCTGGAAGCAACATACCCTGACAGGATCTTTGGCAATGCCACTCAGCAACACTGTCACCACCCGACCATACTCCTCTCTCTTCCTATTGTCCCGGAAACCCCACTTTATCTTTGACACATTATTCTGTCTGACCTGTGTCAGAGCAGGAAGCCCATTAATTTTTAAATCCACCAGGAGAGGAAAATGGTCTGAAGAGACACTGTTGTACAAAATGGACCACTCTTCCATCACATCATTCAGGCACGCTGACAACAGCACATGGTCCAGTCACGTGCGTGAGAGACACCCATACTTAATTAACATGAATGAAGATTGTCGGTGGGAGTGCCCTCACGTCAACTATCACCATGTCGCGGTTTCCACACATGCGCTGAATGTCTGTGTAGAAGGCAGTGCCTGGGGCAGCATTAAAGTCACCGAGAATGCAGATATTCTGCTCCTTGGTATCCTCTATTATGGAGGCGAGTCTTCCTAAATGAATCAGCTGTTCTTCCCTGTTCTCCACATTACTGGTGGCAAAGGGACAAAGGTGGACAGGCAAAGTATTTACTCCAGAAGTTGAGATTAAAGGGTATAAGTTATTTCACAAGGACAGGTTAGGCAAGAGAGGAGGAAGAGTTGCACTTTATGCCAGGGATACATTGCAGTGCTGTGTTAACAATGTTATGAAAACAGATGATAGTGTAGTCTATATGGGTGTGGAAATTAGGGAAGGAACTGATAAGATGAACTTGGGTGTAGTGTGCAGGCCTCCAAACTTATGTAAAGAGGATTCGTTTCCTATATGGCAAGAAATAAGCAAGGCTTGTGCATATAATCGATTATGCGTGGTAGGAGATTTTGATCTTTGGAACAGAGACTGGGATTTAATTGTAGGAGACAATGAAACAGAGGATTTGTTAAAACTAGTTCAGGATAACTTCCTTTAGCAAGCAATCAAGGAGCCTACTAGGGGAGATAATATTTTAGATTTATTACTAACAAATAGGAAAGATTTAGCTACAGAGGTGAAAGTTGGAGGTCAGTTAGGTAATAGTGATCATTGTGAAATTAGATTTTGCTTAAAATGGGAAGTAAGATCTAGGAGTGTTAATAAGCATAGAGTACCTGACATCACAAAGGCTAATTATGCAGGATTAAGAAGACACCTGGGAGGGATTAACTAGGGTTGTAGGATGGAGGGGAAGGTGGGGTCTGAAGTCCGGGAGGAAAGAGTTGTGAGTGAGGTCAGTGCTGAAGAAGAATATACATTATTTGTCAGCAATTTAATTGCAGATAAAAAAAATCCTTTTTGGGCGATAAGCTCAAGGATAAACGACCCCAAATTGATGACTGCAACTTTGAAACACAACATAGGAATAAAAAGGGACATGTATAAGAAGGTTAAGGCAGGGCAGGTGAACAGAGATTAGTATAACGTGGTGGATAGGACAGTGAAAAAGTTAACAAGAACAGCAAAGAACAATTAAGAGATTAAGGTAAGACAAAAACTAGGGTATTAGTGGGTCCGTAAAAACTAGAGTAGGGAGTTCTGATGCAGATGCAGATGCAGGTAAGTTCTTATGAGGATATGTGTAAAATTTTAAATGATTATTTCTTAAGTGTATTTACTCAGGAGGATATGCAGATGGTACCTGATAGTGAACAGATGTTTAGAGGAAAGGATGATGAGAAACTGAAAGATATTGTGATAACTAGGGAAATGGTAGAAGAAGTTTTAGATATAATAGATATAATAGATATAATTATTTTAAGTCACCAGGACCAGGTCAAATTTATCCCAGACATAGACCACTGTATACCTGGACTGCACACGAGACAATGTTTTGAATTGCGGGGCTGCATAGGGGCTTGCGGGGCGCCCGACAAAGAGATATAGTAGTCTATGGACTATCATATAGACTGGTTTATCAGTATATATGATATACTGTAATCTTCGTAAATGTTTGTTCTATAATATTATCAAATAAAAAACAGTAAAACACGCTAAAGAAATGCCATTACGAGACTATGAAGAAATATGCTTGAACTTAATATTCACTTAACTCTTCGCCATTTAAAACTTTGCGAGTCAACTTTTATCATGAAGGGTATCAATAGAAGCGCAATTTTATTAGCTTTCTATTGCTATATTTCCTTACCTGATAAATTAATTAGAACCATGCATAAATTAGCGTTAAATAAATAAATTTACTACATCAATCGGGTAATTTTCCCGATTGATGAGGTTATTTATTTACTTATATATTTCGTTTTCTGATAAATGAATTAGTACCATGTATAAATTAGCGTTGACTAATAACCTCATCAATCGGGAAAATTACCCGTTTGATGATTTTATTTATTTAGTTAACGCTAATTTATGCATGGTTCTAATTAATTTATCAGATAACGAAATATAGCAATGGAAAGCTAATAAAACTGCGCTTCTATTGATACCATTCTTGATAAAAGTTGACCCGCAAAGTTTTAAACGGCGAAGAGTTGAAGCGAATATTAAGTTCATGCATATTTCTTCAAGTCTCGTAATGGCATTTCTTTACCGTGTTTTACTGTTTTTTATTTGATAATATTATAGAACAAACATTTACGAAGATTACAGGATATCATATATACTGATAAACCAGTCTACATGATCCGTATATATATATATATATATATATATATATTGAATCCGAGCGGCCCTCCGATTACAGACCCTTGTGCGACAGGCCGAAATTCCGTGCGCAGTCCAGGTATACAGTGGTCTATGTCTCAGAGTATTAAAAGAATGCAAAGCGGTTGTTAGTGAGTCGTTAGTGCATATTTTTTTTAGGAAATCGGTTGATATTGAGAAAGCGCCGTTAATGGGGAGGAAAGGAGATGTAGTTCCCATATTTAAGAAGGTGATAGAGGATTAATGTCAAATTATCGAACCGTTAGCCTGACGTCAGTGGTAGGAAAATTATTGGAATCTGTTATAGCAAAAAACATTATAGAGCATCTAGAAAAGCATAGTTTGGTAATGGTAGTATTGTATCCTTTTATCCACTTAAAAACTTATATCAGATCACCCCTTACTCTCCGCCTCTCGAGTGAGTGTAAACTTAATAGTTTCAATCTCTTCTTATAACTAAAGTTACGCATCCCATGTATCATTTTGGTCATCCTTCTCTGCACCGATTCTAACAAGGCTATACCCATCCTGTAATCGGAGACCAAAACTGAACCGCATAGTTTAGTAGACGGACATTGTTCTTCTCCTGAATCTATCAATAGTGGTGTTCCCCAGGGTTCTTTCCTATCACCCACTCCCTTTCTATTATTTATTCATTAATGAATTTCATTAATTCATTAATTTTCATATTACCTGTTTCCGGTAGTCACTAAACCTACAAGGGTAACTGCAACAACTGCCTCACTAATAGACCACATTTGGACGAAAAACGTACATAGCCACTCAGGTGGTGGTATACTGCACACCACAATAAGTGACCATTTCCCCCTATTTGGATGTTTTTCAGAACATAACGTTAATAACAAGTACCCCCACGAACCTGTGACGAAAACTATAATTACTCAAGAAAGTATTAATAACTTTAGAAATGAACTTGGAAGCTACAGATGGGACCACCATTGTACGTCAATGGATGTTAACGAAGACTTTGACATTTATATTGATAAATTTACTGATATATACAGGAAACATTTTATAACTAATACCTTTAAAGTTAAAGATCAGCACATTGCCAAGCCGTACATTACAACTGCCATTAAAAATTCTATTAAACACCGTCATAAACTACAAAAGCTGTATGCAAAATGGCCACTAACTTATGGTACTGAATTTAAAAGATATAGAAATGTACTCACTTCAACAATAAGAGCCGCTAAAGAGAACTATTATAAAAATAAATTAAAAGAACATTCAGGAAATTCCAGTAAAACATGGGAAGTGTTGAACACTATAATGGGAAGAAGTAAGTCTTAACTACCAACCGCTTTTTCGTTTCAAGATAGATATGTATCAAATAATAATGATATTGCTGAGGGCTTTAACAGCTATTTTACAAGCGTCGCTGATAACCTCTCAGAAGGGATACAGGAAGCTCAAGTACCATTTACAGATTTCTTACCTGCACCTGCTCCTTATTCTTTTTACTTAAAACCGACAACAGTGACATAAATACAGACAATAATTACTAATCTTAAAGGAACTTCTCCTGGTCATGACAATATTCATACCAAGGTTGTAAAAGAATGTTGTGATACAATTTCACCCTTTTTAGCACATATCATAAATAAATAATTTCAGTACGGTACTTTTCCGAAATATCTCCAAATAGCCAAGGTAATAGCTATATATAAAAAAGGCGTCAACACCAATTCTGAAAATTACAGACCCATATCGTTACTGCCTACCTTTAGAATTTTTTTTTATAAAGTAATGGTAACTCGTTTAATGAACTGCCTGAATAAGTACTCATTGTTATTAAATTGCCAGTTTGGGTTCCGACCGGCCTACTCCACTGAGCTGGCTGTACATAAACTGTGCCAATCGCTTTACAACACCTTAGACAACAAACTTTACCAAGTAACACTATTTTGTGATCTTACAAAGGCTTTCGACACCATTTCACATTCCATTCTTGTAGAAAAATTAGAGGTTTATGAGATTCGTGGCCCCGCTCTTGAATGGTTTAAAAGCTATTTAAGTCATTGGAAACAATTCACAGTTTTTAATAATATCTTTTCAGCTTGTAAATCAACTCATTGCAGTATACCTCAAGGATCAGTATTGGGCCCGGTTTTATTTTTAATATATATAAATTATATAATACGCTCAAGTAATGAATTAAAATTCTTGTTGTTTGCTGATGACACTACTATTTACCTTCAAGGCCACAATCTCAAGACACTACAGGACACACTAAACGATGAGTTAATACATGTTTCTGACTGGATTAAAAGCATAAACTAACACTAAACATTAAAAAAAACTAATTATATGGTATCACACTCCCTACACGCTCAACCAACCGATATCATCATCAAAATGAATGGTCTTACAGTCAACAAAGTTAAAGCAGTAAAATGTCTAGGGATCTTAATTGATAATACTCTCAAGTGGAAACCACATATTGACGACATTAGATCTAAAATATCAAAATTAATAGGAGTAATTTATAAAATTAGGAACCATTTAAATCTGCAAAATCTTAAACAAGTCTTTTATTCAATAATTTATCCTCAACTTATATATTGTGCATCCACGTGGGGCGGAGCCTATCAAACATATATACAAAGCTTATTACCACACAGAAAAAATTTATACGTGCAATATTTAACTGCCATCGATATGACCACTGAGAGTGCTGACCAGGACTGAGAGTGCTGTGAAGTGTGGGGCAGGTGTATCCAGCTTCTTTCCTGTGAATACAGGAGTGAGGCAAGGGTGCGTCCTTGCCCCATCACTTTTCAACGCTTGTATGGACTGGGTATTGGACAAGGTTGTAGATCAAAGTGATTGTGGAGCATCCGTCGGCAACACCAAGATCACTGATCTTGTTTTTGCCGATGATGCAGTAATCTTTGCTGAGTCACTGGAGGTCCTGGTGATGGCTCTCGAGGCGCTGCACGAGGAGGCAAAGCCTTTGGGACTTGAGGTCTCCTGGCTCAAGACCAAGGTCCAGGTATTTGGAGACTTACTAGATGAAGCAGTACAGTCTGTTCATGCGTGTGGCGAGGATATTGAGATCTTGGAAAGTTTTACATACCTTGGTAGCGCAGTCCATAATGACGGCGGGTCACGTCAAGAAGTCTTACGGCGGATTGGCATAGCCCACGGTGTTATGGACTCGCTCAGCGGGAGTATTTGGCGTTGTCAGTACCTGTGCAGGAGGACAAAGATCCGGATCTTCAAGTCGCTTGTGATCCCTGTCTTACTCTATGGTTGTGAGACATGGACACTAAATAGTGACTTGAAGAGACGAATCAATGCCTTTGGTAATAAGTGTCTTCGCAGAATCATGGGGTATCGCTGGGATGATTACGTGTCAAATCAGCGATTGCACCGTGAGACTGAATCGAGGCCTATTACCTGCATAGTCCGTCAGCGCCAACTTCGGCTATATGGGCATGTGGCAAGCTACCCTGAAATCGATCCTTGAAACCGGTTGTATCTGTAAGAGACAATCCGGCGTGGAGGAGGCCAAGGGGGCGCTCGCAAGGCTCGTGGCTGGGGCAAGTTGATGTTTCTTGTCGAGAGCTGCTTGGTATGGGAAAGGAGCCTGCATGGGAACTCGCGCGTGGTGACCCCCGGGAGTGGCGTCGTAGGGTGGGCGAGGCGACGCGCCCCCCGGCGTATGCCCCCAATGATTGATTGATTGATATGACCGCACAAATCCATATTTTAGAAATCATATCAGATTTTATCATCATCTCTTAAGTTGCCAGATATCGTAATGTTGCATAATAGTATTTTTCTTTATAATGCCATAAACACATAACCTATTGACATAGGATTCCAAGTTATAATTCATAACACTGACACGAGAAGACCACAGGAGCTCCGAATTCCCCTGTACAGGACATCGCATGCCCAACAAAGTATTCTGTTTCGAGGAGCCAGACAGTAGAACCAGCTACCTGACACCACAAAGCTTGTTCCATCAAAGCATTTATTTAAATCAAAGCTTAAGCAACAGTTGTTAAACAATTATTCGAATGTATAAGATGCTTGAATACTATTGTGAGGTTACAGTACATAGTTACGTAGATAAGTACCTGATGAAATATGTATGAATTTTTGTTGTTGTTGTTTGTTTGTGTATTGTTAACATCATTCAACCTGTTGTAATCAGATCTTACTATTGTTTTTTCTTCTTTTTTTAGTCATATTTTCTTAACATATAAATGTTTTTGTGATGTTCTATGTTCTAATTCTTAGTTATGCATACCTTTCATGATGTGATAGCAAAATCCTAATATAATAATTATATTGGCCCGTATTAGAGCACCTGCTCATCGGGCTTATACTTCTCAATGTAAATTTATATTGTGTAAACTATTCATACGTAACTTATTGAGACCAATAAAATGATCAATTATCAAAAATTATCAATTAATGATCTAAGTCTAACTCAAAGCCCTATCCACTCCTACGCTGATGATTCTACCCTGCATTTTTCAACGTCGTTTATTAGACGTCCAACTCAACAGGAACTAAGTGATTCACGGAGAGATGCCACCGAGTGCCTAACTTCTGATCTTTCTATAATTTCTGAATGAGGCAAAGCAAACCTTGCTTTGTTCAATGCCTCAAAAACCCAATTTCTTCACCTATCTGCTCGACAAAACCGACCAGATAACTATCCCCTCTTCTTTAATAACACTCAACTATCTCCTTCTGCTACAATGAACATTCTTGGACTATCCCTTATTAAAAATCTGAACTGGAAATCTCACATCTCATCTCTTGCTAAAACAGCTTCTAAGAAGTTAGGTGTCCTTTGGCGCCTGTGTCCTTTTTTTTCTCCCTCCCATTTGCTTGCTCTCTACAGGGGCCTTATCCACCCATGTATGGAGTACTGTATGTTTCACATGTTTGGGGGTATCCACTCATACAGCTCTCCTAAACAGGGTTGAGTCAAAAACTTTTCGTCTCATCAACTCCCCTCCTCTTACTGACTGTCTTCAATCTTTAAATCACCGCCGCAATGTTGCTTCTCTTGCTATATTCTTCCGTTATTTTCATGCTCACTGCTCTTCTGAACTTGCTAGCTGCATGCCTTCCCCTCTCCCGAGGCCTCACTGCACAAGACTTTCTACTCATTCTCATCCCTATTCTGTCCATCTTCCTAATGCAAGAGCTAATCAGTATCTTTACTCTTTCATCCCTTTCACTGGTAGACTCTGGAACTCTCTTCCTGTTTCTATTTTTCCACCTTCCTGCGACATAAATCTTTTCAAGAGAAGAGTGACAAGACACCTCCCGAACTATATTGGCCCACCCCCCTTTTTTTATTATCTTACTGTATTCTTTATAGGGACTGATAACTAAGCGGGCTTTGTGTTACCTTTTTTTGTTGTGGCCTTGGCCAGTCTTTTGTGATGTAAAAAAAGAAAAAGAAAAAAAGATGAGGTCTGACTAGAGCCAAATAAAGTTTTAGAATAAACTCAGCACTTCTACTTTTAACACTCATGGTAATGAATCCTAACACCCTATTAGCTTGATTTCTAGCCTCAATATATTGTTTCCTAGGACCGAGGTCTGAGCTCACCCTCACTCCCAGATCTTTCTCACCTTCGGATCCTTTCAGCGATACATTGCGTATGGTATATCTATTACCAGGATATTTTCTACCAACATTAATTATGCTACACTTATCGGTATTAAGTTACCTCTGCCACCTGACTACTCACTCATTAAATTTATCTAAGTCTCCCTGCAATATGTTTACATCATACTGCGATCTAATAAGACTAGTTACCTTAAATCATCAGGAAACTTGCTGATATCACTTCTAATCCCACTATCTAAGTCGTTAATGTAAATAAAAAAAATAAAAAATGCAAATATATATATAGGTATATATATATATATATATATATATATATATATATATATATATATATATATAATATAACATATATATATATATATATATATATTATATATATATATATATATATATATTATATATATATATATATATATATATATATATATATATATATATATATATATATATTATATATATATATATATATATATATATATATATATATATATATTATATTATATATATATATATATATATATAAATATATATATATATATTCTATATATATAGTATATATATATATAAATATATATATATATATAATATATATAAATATATATATATATATATATATATATATACATATATATATATTATATATATATATATATATATATATATATATATATATATATATATATATATATATATATATAATATATATATATATATATATATATATATATATATATATATATATATATATATATATATATATATTTATATATATATATATTATATAAATATATATATATAATTATATATAATTATCAATCAATCAATCATTGGGGGCATACGCCGGGGGGCGCGTCGCCTCGCCCACCCTACGACGCCACTCCCGGGGGTCACCACGCGCGAGTTCCCATGTAGGCTCCTTTCCCATACCAAGCAGCTGTCGACAAGAAACATCAACTTGCCCCAGCCACGAGCCTTGTGGGCGCCCCCTTGGCCTCCTCCACGCCGGATTGTCTCTTACAGATACAACCGGTTTCAAGGATCGATTTCAGGGTAGCTTGCCATATGCCCATATAGCCGAAGTTGGCGCTGACGGACTATGCAGGTAATAGGCCTCGATTCAGTCTCACGGTGCAATCGCTGATTTGACACGTAATCATCCCAGCGATACCCCATGATTCTGCGAAGACACTTATTATCAAAGGCATTGATTCGTCTCTTCAAGTCACTATTTAGTGTCCATGTCTCACAACCATAGAGTAAGACAGGGATCACAAGCGACTTGAAGATCCGGATCTTTGTCCTCCTGCACAGGTACCGACAACGCCAAATACTCCCGCTGAGCGAGTCCATAACACCGTGGGCTATGCCAATCCGCCGTAAGGCTTCTTGACGTGACCCGTCGTCATTATGGACTGCGCTACCAAGGTATGTAAAACTTTCCAAGATCTCAATGTCCTCGCCACACGCATGAACAGACTGTACTGCTTCATCTAGTAAGTCTCCAAGCACCTGGACCTTGGTCTTGTGCCAGGAGACCTCAAGTCCCAAAGGCTTTGCCTCCTCGTGCAGCGCCTTGAGAGCCATCACCAGGACCTCCAGCGACTCAGCAAAAACAAGATCAGTGATCTTGGTGTTGCCGACGGATGCTCCACAATCACTTTGATCTACAACCTTGTCCAATACCCAGTCCATACAAGCGTTGAAAAGTGATGGGGCAAGGACGCACCCTTGCCTCACTCCTGTATTCACAGGAAAGAAGCTGGATACACCTGCCCCACACTTCACAGCACTCTCAGTTCCAGAATACAGACCAGTTATCAAACCAATAGTCCTTGCAGGAATCCCTCGAAGTCGCAGAAGATCCCAGAGTGATTCACGATGCACTGAGTCAAACGCCTTCTTGAGATCAACATAGGCTGCAAGCATCCCCTGTCGAAACTCACGTCGGCGTTCCACCAGGACACGAAGCGCTAGGATACGGTCCGTTGTTGACTTACCAGGCGTGAACCCAGACTGTTGAGGTTTCTGATGCTTCACCAGATGACTGCGAATTCGTGTCAGCAATAGATGGGCAAGCACCTTGCCTGGTACGCTGAGCAGTGTAATACCGCGGTAATTGTTGCAGTCCTGACGGTCCCCTTTCCCTTTCCAGATAAGGACGACCAGCCCCCTTTTCCAGTCAGGAGGAATGGTACCTGATTGCCACACGGCAGTCAGGACAGCATGCAATCCGCGGATCATGGCCTCACCCCCAGCTTTTAGGAGCTCCGCACTGATATTATAAACACCAGCTGCCTTTCCACCCTTCAGCTTTGCTACAGCCTCTCTGACTTCGTCAAGAGAGGGTGCGGTTTCGTCAATGGGAGGATCGGTATCCACTGCCCGTAACCCAGTGGTGTGAAGCTGCTCAGTTGGAGGGTCCACCGTGAACAACTGCCCAAAGTACTCAACCCAACGAGCCATCTGCCCATCCATGTCCGACACGAGGCGCCCATCTGCTGTTCGAATAGCACTAGCCCGAGAAGGAGACTTGGAACGGAGCTTCTTCAGGGTTCGGTAGGCGGGTCGGAGGTCATTAGCGTTCAAATGACCCTCGACATCCTCAGCGAGACTCCTGACATATCTATCCTTGTCTCTCCTCAGGAGGGTTCTAGTCCGGCGTGACAGAGCCCTGTGCTGGTCCCGGTTCCCAGCCAGCCTGGCGGCGCGACTCTCCTCGATTTTCTCCAACGTCTCCGTCGAGACAAAACCACGCCTTGACCTAGGACGCTCCCCAATACACTCCTTGGCAGCCTGTAGAGTTTCACGTTTGAAGGTATCCCACAGTTTTACAGGATCCCCGAGAGCACCGAGCACATCAAACCGATTTGAGACTGCCACCGCATACTCATGAGCACATGTCAAGTCCTTCAGTTTCTCAAGATGAAACACAGTATGGTTACCTCTTGAGATTCTTCTGGACTTGACATGAAGCTTAAGTGTAGCAACAACAAGTCTGTGATCTGTTCCAAAGAACTCAGCACTCCGGTAAACCCTGCAGTTCTGGAGGATCCTCCAACGAGTACTAACGAGGATGTGGTCGATCTCCTTAGCTACCCCTCCGGCATTACTATACCATGTCCAGCGGTGCAGCTCTGGTCTCTGATACCAAGAACCTGCAATTCTCAACCTTCTGGACCTTGCAAAGTTCAGAAGCAGAGAACTGTTGGTGTTTCTGGTTCCGGATCCATGGGGACCAACACATAACTCGTAGCCATCTCGTAGCCATCTATATAATATATATAGTATATAATTATATATACGTATATCGTCTATATATATATATATATATATATATATATATATTATATATATAAGATATATATATACTATATATATATATATATATATATATTATATATATATATATTATATATATATATATATATTTATATATGTATATTCGTCTATCTATCTATCTATCTATCTATCTATCTATCTATCTATCTATCTAATCTATCTATCTATCTATCTATCTATCTATCTCTCTCTCTCTCTCTTCTCTCTCTCTCTCTCCCTCTCTCTCTCTCCCCTCTCTTCCTCTCTCTCTCTCTCTCTCTCTCTCTCTCCCCTCTTCTCTCTCTCTCTCTCTCTCTCTCTCTCTCTCTCTCTCTCTCTCTCTCTCTCTCTCTCTCTCTCTCTCTCTCTCTCTCTCTCTCTTTTCTCTCTCTCTCTCTCTCTCTCTCTCTCTCTCTCTCTCTCTCTCTCTCTCTCTCTCTCTCTCTCTCTCTCTCTCTCTTTCTCTCTCTCTCTCTCTCTCCTCTCTCTCTCTCTCTCTCTCTTCTCTCTCCTCTCATCTCTCTCTCTCTCTCTCTCCTCTTCTCTCTCCTCTCTCTCTCTCTCTCTCTCCTCTATGATATCTCCAATATCATACTCCTTTAAACCAATCTTTTTGTACATAAATCCATACACTCTTTACCTTTAGACCTTGGCTTTAGAGCAATCCCTACAATGTAACCCGAAGACCACATGATTTACGTATACCATTGTGCAGGACATCACATGCACAACAGAGTATCTTGTCAAGAGGAACTAAAAGCTGGAACAGCTTACCAGAACATTTTATTACTGATGAAACTTAAAATCTTTCAAACGTAACTTGATAAAAAGCATGCTTGACAAATACAATGAAAATTTATAAACTCTTTACAACCATAAGTGTCATATTGTGTGGGTTTTTTTTTATGGTTATTAAGATTTTTTTTTTTTATGCATTTAAAATGATTGGTTTACTATTGTTAACTTCCATATTATCATCCATAAAATATTATATTTTCAAAATGGCCTGACCAGTCCCTTGCTATGTTATTATGTATTATAGCTTTCAGGTCCTATAAAAGCTTCGCTTATTGGACCTGGCTTTATCACTATATGTAATATGTTCATATGTACAAAACTACATGGCCAAATAAATATATCAATATCAATATCTCTCTCTCCTCTCTCTCTCTCTCTCTCTCTCTCTCTCTCTCTCTCTCTCTCTCTCTCTCTCTCTCTCTCTCTCTCTCTCTCTCTATATATATATATATATATATATATAGGATCACCTGAAGATCCGTCACCCCAGAGTTTGGCAGGGTGACGGATCTTCAGGTGGGATATCCTGGGGTGACGGTTCTTCAGGTGGGAAATCCTGGGGTGACGGATCTTCAGGTGGGAAATCCTGGGGTGACGGATCTTCAGGTGACATTCTGGGGTGACGGATCTTCAGGTGATCCCTAATTTTGTTCATACGAGTAAGTGAGAGTAGTGGTAAGTAGAGTAACACGACACTACTTCTTGTCACCTTTGACGCTTAGTATCGCTTCATAAAGGTAAAGATGTGGTCACCTGATCAGGTGAAAGGTAAAGATGTGGTCAGAATCACCTGAAGATCCTGAAGCCTGAAGGTGGACATTCTGGGGTGACAGTTCTTCAGGTGGGTCATTTAATTATATGGGGTCAAGACCTGATCTGACTAACCTTGCAAATGAGGTCAGGTCATATGGATAAAGGGAGGAGTCAGGTGGCAACACCTGGGGTTACAGTTCTTCAGGTGAGGTCACATAATTAATGTTGGGTCAAGACTGATCTGACTTAACCTTGCAAATGAGGTCAGGTCAAATGGATAAAGGGAGGAGTCAGGACCCCCCACC
>JACEEZ010022201.1:64538-79538 GCA_016584305.1 Chionoecetes opilio
CATGCCTTACCCTGGCTCCACTGCCTTAACCTGCCCTACACTGTGTTAACTGCCTCCCGCCGGGGTTTTACCTCCTCCCACTGCCTTACCCTGGCTCCCATTTGCATGGAAAATTGGATAAATATTCCTTTTTATTGTTTTTGGGTAGCAGGCTACTAGCAGCAATTTTGGGGGGGCTGAGTCCTTGACTTGGGGGGGCTAAGTCCCCCTTAGCCCCCCCGCGGTGACGCCACTGACCGTGCGTGCTGCGCAGTGCCCCAGGATCAACAGACTCTGTAGTCTGTACTGTAGTCTATTAATCCTGCATTGCCCCATCAACTGTTGCGTCCTCGGGTCCAGGGTTTTCACGGGATCACATAAATATAAAACAATAATTCGAGGTAAAAAAAAATTATGAATCTATAGCGGGCCTTTTATTTCGATTTTTTTCATATTACCCTGGACGCATCGATAATACGAATTTTTTTTTTTTTTTTTTACTAAAATGATAAAAAGTATCAATTTTTTCCTCAATGTCAATTTCGTATAATTTTAGTCTAGCGTCGTAAAAACGTACCGGTACCGGCAAAAAGTATCAAAATGGTACTTTCGTACCGTCACTGGGAACCCTGCTTGTTACATGTTTTATTGATGTCATATTGCGCTCTGAGGGAGGAACATGAGAGTGATCATGGTCCTTGTGGGTGCCACTGTACGCAGCTCGAGTGTTTGTTCAACTTTGTTGTGTCCTTCACAGCTGCTCAAGGACTCGTGGGAGTGGTCACATGGGAGGTTTGAGTCGCCCCTTAACAACAACACCCACAGCCACCACCAAAAGAGGGTGTGGGTCACCATGCGTAGCAAAACAAGCACTTGTGCTCTGCTTACAGACTTCTTATACCCTGCGTCCCTCCCTCCCCTTCGCCGCCCTCCACATCCTGCGGGGCATCACAAAAAAGTGCAGGAAATTGCATGTTACAGCACAATGAATAAAAAGTACGTCAAGGTAACTCAACTAACCTAGAATAGGCCTACAGGTCACAGGCCTCCAAGCCGTGGCGTGGTCCAGCGGGGCGGCAGGAAGGCGTGGTGGTGGTATTCCCGCACAGCACACCCATCACCCCCACACCCACGGTCATAGAGCTACTATACAAAATATATATGACCCTGCCCACACCCACAGTAATACGGGCATTGCGACACACGCAGGTTGGGGATGGGGGATGACACGCGCGCCCGGTGACCTTGTAAAAGGTCACCCGAAAGACCGGTCGCCCGAAAGACCGGGTACTTTTAATTGTATTTATTATTCTTACTGTCTCACTTACTGTCTTCACTAACTGTCTCACTGACCCGGCTCCACAGTCTGAACCCAATCACCAAATCACCGTTCAAAGCTTCTCCCTTCGCCTCTTCCTCTTTGGGAGGGAGAAAACCTCTCCTCTGGACTTTTAATTGTATTTATTATTCTTACTGTCTACCACTACCACTTAGGTACTGCCACTGCTATTACTACTACTATTACTTATAATACTACTACTAGTAGTAGTAGTAATAGGGAGAGTAGTATTTATTATTTATTTTATTATATTTACTGTCAGTTTTATTACCTGCTCTTATCTGCCTTCATTTTTATGATAAATATTATCATCTTATATTATATTTACTGGTAATGCCGCTACTACTACTAGTATTGCTACTACTACTACTACTAGTAGTAGTAGGTTTCAGTTCCTCTATCTTCTTTTGCACTTTCAGCTATATATAAGTGTGTGTGCGTGCAAATGTGTGTGCATGTGTGTGTGTGTCAGTGGCGTAGCTAGGTATTTATCATTGGGGGGGCACAGCTGACTATGGGGGGCACTGGATAAGCCAAAACAAGCCCATACAGCTGGGGATTTTGGGTGGGGAAACAGGGACTTACTTTCACGTACAGTGCCAAGACCCCCCCCCCCCCTTTGAATATTTTGCTTCTGACCAAGGCATTATAGAAATTTGTAAGGGTAACGGGTGTAATTTAGTATGTTCGTTGGTGTTAAAAGTGATCAAAGAAAGATATGATTTAACTCAGACCCAGGGATGTTTCTTTCTCTCAAACAAAGGAAAATATTTATTGATTTAGGTCGAGGGAAGTCATCAGCAGAAATTATTCATAATACTCCATGCATGCCCCCGCCTACCGTGGAACATGTTTTCCCCGCAAAACGGCAGCCGTGGCCAGTGGGTGGGCACCCGGGGGGCCCGGGGTTTTGTGGGGGGGGACGTCCCCCCAGCCCCCAGTCTACGCCACACACAACAGTCGTGCATGTGTTGGTTTCGTGAATGGGTGGTTGGAGGGGTTTTGGGCGTGAATGTGTGTGTGGCGGGGGGGTGTGGTCTGGCGGGCGTCAAGGCACTGCGGGAACCCCGCCACGGCCAATCAATTGGCAAGATTTGTACGTCAATAACCTGAGATGGTACGTGCACATGCTTAGAGGGGAGAGCACCTTTTTTACACCCAAACCGCCGAAAGAGGAACCAAAGAGCAGACGGGGGACAGAGAAAACCCAAAAGGCGGACCCAAAAAAAGGAGAAGAGGGAAGAAAAAGAAGAACAAGAAGTTTGCAAAAAAACCCTTTTTATTACTACAGCAACGCCAAACACACAGCACATTAACCGGAGACAAAAAAACAGAACGAATTTCGAACAAAAAGAAAAAAAAAAAAATAAGAATAAAAAAAAAAAAAAAAAAAAAAAAAAAAAAATTTTCGGGGGTTTAAGGGGGAAAAATTTTAAAAGCGGGGAAATTTTCCCCTTTTAAAACTCCCCCCCAAAAATTTTTTGGGGATTAAAAAAAAAAAAAAAAAACCCCTCCTGTTAACCCTTTTTTTGCCCGGAGCCTGGCCTTTTGGGGGCCCCTGGGGGCCCGGGGGGGGCACTCCCCCCCCCATTGGGCACAAACCGTGCAGGGGGTTTTTTAAATTTGTGCCTTGTTTGTCTGTAGTTTGGGTGTTGGTGGGTTGGCATGGTGAAAGGTCACTCTGTTGGGAAACCCCTCCGCCCTTTTCAAAATCTGGCTATATGTTGTCTTTTTGGAATGTTTTGGTTGGGTGGGGGAATTTTTTCCGTTGTGTTGGAGTCACCATAGGGAAGGGGGAAAGATTTAAACCCTATTGAGGTTTTAAAAGTAATTTTTCACTTGTTTAAAAATAGTTTTTGAAAACCGTTTCTATAAAACCCCTTTTCCCCTTTTCATTTAATTTAATTTTTAGAACAAACAGATAGAAGGGAAAAAAAGAAAAATTTAAATGTAAAAAAAAAAATATAAAAATTAAAAATAAAAATTTAAGGAAATATCATAGTTTAAAAATATTAAAAAATTTTTAAAAAATTTAAAATATATAAAAATTAAAATATATAAAATATAAAAATATTAGAATTTTAAAGAAATAAAATTAAATATATAAAATTTTTGGGTTTAAAATATAGAAATATAAATTTAAAAGATATAAGGATAAGAATTTATAAAATATTAAAAAATTAAAATTAGCAAAATAATAAATATAAATATAATAAAAATATAAAAATTAATATAAGAAATAAAATAAAATATTATAAAATATTAAAAAATTAGAAAATATATAATATATAATATATATATATTATATATATATATATATATATTTTAATATATATATAATAAATAATATTATAATATATATATATATATATATATATATATATCATATATATATTATAAAATATATATCAATTACTATAGTAATATATTATATATATATATAAAAAGCTATATATATTACTATATTATATATATATTATATTTTTAATATATATATATATATATAAAATAATTTTATCAAAATTTATATAATAATCTATATATATATTAATATATTATAATTATATATATATATAGATAAAATATATATATATAGATATATATAAATTTAATATATATATTAGATATAATATTTTATATATATATAATATATATATATAAAATATATATATATATCAATAACCCTATACAATAACTATATATATAATATATATATATATTATATATTTTTATAATATATAAAATATTTTTTATTTTTAAAAATTATAAAATTTAAAAAATATATATTTAAAATTGTAAATATTATATTATTATTAATATATTATTATTATTTATTAAATTTTTAATTAATAATTAATTTATTATTTTTTTGGGGTTTTTTTATTATATTCAAAATTTTTTATTATTTTTGGGTTTTTATTTAATTATTTTTATTTTATTTTTTATTTTTTTATTTTTTTTTTTTTTTTATTTTATTTTTTTTTTTTTTTAAAATTATTTATTATTTTATTATTTAAAATTTTTTTATATTTTAAAATTTTTTTATTTTTTTTTATTTATATTTTTTTAATTTAAAAATTTTATATTTTTTTTTTATATTGTTTATTATTTATATTATATTATTATTTTATATATATATATTTTTTTTAATATATATTATTTAAAAATATAATGTTACAGAAATATCAAAGTAATCATTTTGTTTGTCCACTAAAGATTTAAATGTGCAAAATTAAAAAAAAGTGAAAAAATAGTGCAGTTAGTCTGTTAGTATATGAAACGGTTTTTTGCAACTAAACTCATTATTCCTTAAAACATGATATACATATACCTCATTCTACCTTGTTTAGGATACACTGCAACATTATATGGGTATTTCAAATCATGTAGCCGCAGTCTGACTCTTATGGTATCACATCATCATTCAGGCAGAGCTTGGTGATAAGCTAAGAGTGCTCTCACCCTAACTAAGCAATGTGCACGTACCATCATCGGGTTTTTGCGATAAAAACTCCATACGCCAGATTGATATAAAGCAGCAGTGAGCGGGGTTTTCCAACGGTGACCTTGAGCCATGCCAGAAAAACCACACACATGCACACACACACACTTACACGCACACACACACACATGCACACACACACACACTTACACGCACACACACACATGCACAGACAGTTTTGTGTTGGCGTACTACTGGGGGGCAGGGTGGGCACGTGCCCCCCCACGAGCCCCCCCCCGGGCCCCCCCCAGGGCCCCCCACTGGCCACGGCTGCCGTGGCTGGGAACAGTTTCCACTAGGTAGGACTGGGGGGCATGCATGGAGTTTATGAATAATTTCTGCTGAGACTTCCCCTCGACCTCAAATCAAAAAATTTTTTCCCTTTTTGAGAAAAAGGGAAACATGCCTCGGGTCGATTTAAAGCTTTAATTTTCTATTGATCACTTTTAACCCCAACAACAAAAACTAAATTACCCCCTTTTACCCTTCCCAAATTTTCTATAATCCTTGGTCAGAATGCAAAAATTAAAAAGGGGGGGGGGGGGTCGGGGCACTGTACGTAAAAGTAAGCCCCCTGTCCCCACCAAACTCCCCAGTGTATGGGCTTTTTGGGCTTATCCAGTGCCCCCCATAGTCATTTTGGCCCCCCCTGATAAAACCTAGCTACCCCAAGCACACAACACAGCCACACTTTTGCACGCACACCCCCTTATATAGCTGAAAGGAAAAAGAAGATAAGAGGAACTAAAACTACTACTACTAGTAGTATAGGTAGAAAACTAGTATAGTAGCGGAAATTTACAGAAATATAATAAAGAGAAAATATTACTAAAAATAAAGGCAATAAGAGCAGGTAATAAAACTGCGTAAATAAAATAAAAAAAAAATAATAAATACTACTCCCTTTTACTATCACTAGTAGTAGATTTAAGTATAGTATAGTAATGCAGTGGCAGTACCTAAGTGGTAGTGGAGACGTACGAAAAATAAATAAAATTAAAAGTCCAGAGGAGGGTTTTCCCTCCCAAAGAAAGAGGCGAATTCGCCTTTTCCCTCTTTGGGAGGGAGAAAACCTCTCCTCTAGCTTTTAACGGTGATTTTGGGGATGGGTTGACTGTGGGGCCGGGGAGTGAGACAGTTAGTGAAGAAATAAGTGAGCAGTAAAAAATAATAAATACAATTAAAAATACCCCGGTTTTTTTTTCCGACCGTGACCTTTAAAGGCAGGGGGCGTGTCATCCCCCTCCCCCAAATGCGTGTGTCGCAAAGCCGATTTTCTGGGTGTGGGCAGGGCATATTATTTTGTAAGTAGCTTATGACCGTGGGGGTTGGGGGGGATGGGTGTGCTGTGCGGGAATCCCCCACCATGCCTTTCCCGCCCCCCCCCGCTGGGCCACGCACGGCTTTGGGGGCCTGTGACCTGTAGGCCTATCTAGGAGTTGAGTTACCTTTACGTACTTTTTTTTATTTTTGGGGTAAAATGCAATTTCCTGCACTTTTTTGTGGCCCCGAGGATTGGAGGGCGGGGGAGGGGAGGAGGGAAGCGGGTATAAGAAGTCTGTAAAACAGAGCACAAGTGCTTGTTTTTCTACGCATGGGGACCACACCCTCTTTTGGTGGTGGCTGTGGGTGTTGTTTTTAAGGGGCGACTCAAACCTCCCAGTGACCATCCCCCCAGTCCCCGGCAGCTGGAAGGCACAAAAAGTTGAACAAACACTCAGCTGCGTAAAGTGGCACCCAAGGACCCTGATCACTCTCATGTTCCTCCCTCAGAGCGCAAAAAGACTCAATAAAAAAAGTAACAAGCAGGGTTCCCCTGACGGTACAAAGTACCATTTTTATACTTTTGCCGGTACCCGGGAGTTTTTACGACGCTAGACTAAAATTATACGAAATTGACATTGAGGAAAAAATTGATACTTTTTATCATTTTAGTAAAAAAAAAAAAAAAAAAAATTCGTATTATCGATGCGTCCAGGGTAATATGAAAAAAATCGAAATAAAAGGCCCGCTATAGATTCATAATTTTTGTTTACCTCGAATTATTGTTTTTGATTTATGTGATCCCGTGAAAACCCTGGACCCGAGGACGCAACAGTTGATGGGGCAATGCAGGATTAATAGACTACAGTACAGACTACAGAGTCTGTTGATCCTGGGGCACTGCGCAGCACGCACGGTCAGTGGCGTCACCGCGGGGGGGCTAAGGGGGACTTAGCCCCCCCAAGTCAAGGACTCAGCCCCCCCAAAATTGCTGCTAGTAGCCTGCTACCCAAAAACAATAAAAAGGAATATTTATCCAATTTTCCATGCCAGTGGGAGCCAGGGTAAGGCAGTGGGAGGCAGGGTAACACAGGACGGGAGGCAGGTTAACACAGTGGTAGGCAGGTTAAGGCAGTGGGAGCCAGGGTAAGGCAGTGGGAGCCAGGGTAAGGCAGTGGGAGGCAGGGTAACACAGGACGGGAGGCAGTTTAACACAGTGGGAGGCAGGTTAAGGCACTGGGTGGCAGGGTAACACAGGACGGGAGGCAGGTTAAGGCAGTGGGAGCCAGGGTAAGGCAGTGGGCGGCAGGGTAACACAGGACTGGAGGCAGGTTAACACAGTGGTATGCAGGTTAAGGCAGTGGGAGCTAGGGTAAGGCAGTGGGAGCCAGGGTAAGGCAGTGGGAGCCAGGGTAAGGCAGTGGGAGGCAGGGTAACACAGGACGGGAGGCATGTTAACACAGTGGTAGGCAGGTAAAGGCAGTGGGAGCCAGGGTAAGGCAGTGGGAGGCAGGGTAACACAGGACGGGAGACAGGTTAACACAGTGGTAGGCAGGTAAAGGCAGTGGGAGGCAGGGTAAGGCAGTGGGAGGCAGGGTAACACAGGACGGGAGGCAGGTTAACACAGTGGGAGGCAGGTTAAGGCAGTGGGTGGCAGGGTAACACAGGACGGGAGGCAGGGTAACACAGGACGGGAGGCAGGTTAAGGCAGTGGGAGCCAGGGTAAGGCAGTGGGTGGCAGGGTAACACAGGACGGGAGGCAGGTTAACACAGGACGGGAGGCAGGTTAAGGCAGTGGGAGCCAGGGTAAGGCAGTGAGAGGCAGGGTAACACAGGACGGGAGGCAGGTTAACACAGTGGTATGCAGGTTAAGGCAGTGGGTGCCAGGGTAAGGCAGTGGGAGGCAGGTTAAATCGGCTTTTAGTTACTTTATCATGATCATGTACTTTATTCTGTTTAACTACAGTATCCCATGTACCTGTTTTTGTGCAATAAGGGAAATACCTTGAATATATTGTAAGTTTATATTTATACTAGCCGCAAAGCCGCCCTCCGGGCGGACTTTTTGGCTAGCTCCTGCGGAGGGCTATTGGTGGGCCTTCCTTGGTCGGAAACCTTCCTTGGTCCTTGGTTCCTCGGAGGGCTATTGGTGGGCTATTGGAAGGCCCACCAAACACAGCTTTCTGGAGAGTGTGTTTGGTGGGCCGAAGGCCCACCAAACACAGAATCTCCAGATAGCCCCTTCTAACTTTCCTGAAATCATGGATGTAGAAATGTATGTATTAACGCCTTACCCATCACCCCCCACCCATTCACTCACCCATTACCGATCACCCCCCACCCATTCCCTCACCCATTACCCATCACCACACACCCATTCACTCACCCATTACCCATCACCTCCCACCTATTCCCTCACTCATCACCCATCACCCCCCACCCATTCACTCACCCATCACCCCACACCCATTCACTCACCCATTACCCATCACCCCCTACATCAAGGTTTCCTCAATTCTCACAAACCACATTTTTTTTTCACAATTCTCGCTAATAGGCTGCTAAAAAAAAAAAAAAAGTGATCGGATCATCTCATAAGTGGGCTTAAAGGTTGCCCCTGGTCAAGCTGGTTCCAAAACTGTGCCATATGATGGGATTGGGGCACGGGGGGCGGCACCTATCGCGGACACACACACACACACACACACACACACACACACACACACACACACACACACACACACACTTTCGCTTATATTATTATAGATATTTTTTTCATTATCAAGATAAAACCTTACTGAGAAACAGACCAAAAACATACATTGTGCAATTCCTTTGTGTTTGTTAGTGGAGAGAGAAAAATGGCAATTTTATTATTTTGTATAAACAGAATAAAATTTTTCTTAAAATTATCAAATTTAGTTAATATGGTATGATGCATGGTATAACTCTATTAATTTATGTGTCACTAGCCGCAAAGCCGCCCTCCGGGCGGACTTTTTGGCTAGCTCCTGCGGAGGGCTATTGGTGATGGGCCTTCGGCCCACCACCTGTGTTTGGTGGGCCTTCGGCCCACCAAACACGGACTCTCCAGATAGCCCCTTCTAACTTTCCTGAAATCATGGATGTAGAAATGTATGTATTACCCCCCCCCATTCACTCACCCATTACCCATCACCCCCCACCCATTCACTCACCCATTACCCATCACCCCCCACCCATTCACTCACCCATTACCCATCACCACACACCCATTCACTCACCCATTACCCATCACCCCTCACCTATTCCCTCACCCATCACCCATCACCCCCCACCCATTCACTCACCCATCACCCATCACCCCACCCATTCACTCACCCATTACCCATCACCCTACATCAAGGTTTCCTCAATTCTCGCAACCCACTTTTTTTCTTCACAATTATCGCTAATAGGCTGCTAAAAAAAAAAAAAGTGATCGGATCATCTCATAATTGGGCTTAAAACCTTCCCCTGGTCAACCCGGTTCCAAAAATGTGCCATATGAGGTGATTGCGCCACGGGGGGCGGAACCTATACCAGACACACACACACACACACACACACACACACAGACAGACAGACAGACAGACACACTTTCGACCCATCACCCCCCATCTATTCCCTCACCCATCACCCATCACCCCCAACCCATCACCCCCACCCATTCACTCACCCATCACCCCACACCCATTATCCATCACCCCACCCATTCACTCACCCAATACGCATCACCCTACATCAAGGTTTCCTCAATTCTCGCAACCCACTTTTTTTTCACAATTATCGCTAATAGGCTGCTAAAAAAAAAAAAAGTGATCGGATCATCTCATAATTGGGCTTAAAACCTTCCCCTGGTCAACCCGGTTCCAAAAATGTGCCATATGAGGTAATTGCGCCACGGGGGGCGGAACCTATACCAGACACACACACACACACACACACAGACAGACAGACAGACAGACACACTTTCGCTTATATTTACCATTACCCATCACCCCCCACCTATTCCCTCACCCATCACCCATCACCCCCCACCCATTCACTCACCCATCACCCCACACCCATTACCCATCACCCCACCCATTCA
The DNA here is from genome assembly GCA_016584305.1 of Chionoecetes opilio. Taxonomy (NCBI): domain Eukaryota; kingdom Metazoa; phylum Arthropoda; class Malacostraca; order Decapoda; family Majidae; genus Chionoecetes; species Chionoecetes opilio. The sequence continues at coordinate 74,733 of JACEEZ010022201.1, forward strand.
CTCACCCATTACCCATCACCCTACATCAAGGTTTCCTCAATTCTCGCAACCCACTTTTTTTTTCACAATTATCGCTAATAGGCTGCTAAAAAAAAAAAAAAAAAAAAAAGTGATCGAATCATCTCATAAGTGGGCTTATGACCTTCCCCTGGTCAACCCGGTTCCAAAAATGTGCCATATGAGGTGATTGCGCCACGGGGGGCGGAACCTATAACACACACACACACACACAGACAGACAGACAGACAGACAGACAGACAGACAGACACACTTTCGCTTATATTATTATAGATGTAATTAAAGCTTAATTCCACTTTCTTCTCTTTTTTGGGCCTCAAAATTACCCTGGAACTGATTAATTTTCAAAATTACCCCCCCGAACCCCCAGCTGGATAGGCTCGCTGCGCTCGCCCATCACCACCCCGGGGCTAAAGCCCCCCCAAATTTTTTTTCCTGGTGACGCCACTGCGCACGGTGCACCGAGCTCCAAGACGCCATTACGGAGAGGGAGGGACAAGAGGACATGCTCACCCAACATTGCAAGTTTTTGTTATTTTTATCTGTACTATTAGTTGTTTGAAGACTAAACATGCTGTAATGTGACTTTCTCGTGACAGTGCGTGTGCAAGAAGGAAGTGATAAGCCTACGTAACAGTTATGTAGTAAAGTTCAGTTACTGCGTCATAGAAGTGAGGTTATCGTAAGTGACACGGTTTATATGTGCAACAAATATGCTTAATGTTTTATCATCCCTAGATAAACTGGGGTAATCGATGAGCCAATATTAGGGCTGTATTCGTGGCACGTAGACTCTGAACAGAACACAAAACATGCTCAGTAATGGCCGGGAGAATGAACTGGGCTACATTTTTGGCCATACAGAGTATGTCGGTTGGGTCACATTTTTGGCCACACGGAGCTTTTCTTGTTTCGCATCTAATGGCGAATAAGTGAACAACTATTTCTTATTATTAATAAACAGCCATACGTTGGTAGACTATAATGCTATAGACGGGCCCTGTATTTTTTTTCTTCAGATAATAGATAAAAGACGATGACGCGGGGGCCATTTTTCTATATGTAGGTTAGAATACTACAGAAGAGTTCCGGATCACCTGAAGATCCGTCACCCCAGAATGTCCACCTGAAGATCCGTCACCCCAGGATTTCCCACCTGAAGATCCGTCACCCCAGGATTTCCCACCTGAAGAACCGTCACCCCAGGATATCCCACCTGAAGATCCGTCACCCCAGCCCACAGTGAATCTAATTTATGAAATTAGGATAACAAATATATTCCTTTGTGTTATGCATCTTTATTGTGAACATTTAAAGAAAACCATCCTTCGATCTGGAGTATTTTGTCCAATTCATCCACTGATCAAAAGTATCACACTTCATTTCACGCTTTAAAAGTCTGTTTTGTTGAAGCCACCGAATAACTATAGTGGAATCATCAGACAACAGCGGCAGGACAGTAGCTTGGAAGGTGTTGCGTGCCATGGTCGACGGACTCCTATGATTAAATTTTGTTTAGCCCACAAACTTTTATATAGTCCTCCTACCTGACTGGAGGGTCCTGACTCCTCCCTTTTATCCATTTGACCTGACCTCATTTGCAAGATTAAGTCAGATCAGATCTTGACCCAACATTAATTAAGTGACCTCACCTGAAGAACTGTCACCCCAGGTGTTGCCACCTGACTCCTCCCTTTTATCCATTTGACCTGACCTCATTTGCAAGATTAAGTCAGATCAGATCTTGACCCAACATTAATTAAGTGACCTCACCTGAAGAACTGTCACCCCAGGTGTTGCCACCTGACTCCTCCCTTTTATCCATTTGACCTGACCTCATTTGCAAGGTTAAGTCAGATCAGGTCTTGACCCCACATTAATTAAATGACCCCACCTGAAGAACTGTCACCCCAGAATGTCCACCTTCAGGCTTCAGGATCTTCAGGTGATCCTGACCACATCTTTACCTTTATGAAGCGATACTAAGCGTCAAAGGTCACAAGAAGTAGTGTCGTGTTACTCTACTTTCCACTACTCTCACTTACTCGTATGAACAAAATTAGGGATCACCTGAAGATCCGTCACCCCAAGATTTCCCACCTGAAGATCCGTCGCCCCAGGATTTCCCACCTGAAGAACCGTCACCCCAGGATATCCCACCTGAAGATCCGTCACCCTGCCAAACTCTGGGGTGACGGATCTTCAGGTGATCCAGAGTTCCTAATGCGTAGTCTTTTTTTCTGTGTTATTTTAATTATAAATTCTTTTGTCGCACCATACCAAATGTTAATGCATTGCTATTTTCTTTTGCATTGCTATTTTCTTTTAAGCATGTTCTAAGCTGTGAGTCCATTAAAATTATAGTCTTCCTTGCAAAAATCTATTTATAACCCATGGATGTTCCCTGCATTACCATTAATAATAAAAATAAAATTGAAATCATTATGAACATCAATTGCCCATAGTTTATCTTGTTACTAAAGTAAGCATGCATGTGTTAACGTAGATAATGAATGAATAATGTATTGAATGTAATGATACTTGACAGTCTCTCTTGCAAGATTATAAAAGTAGGGAGTTCTCTCAATGTGTTTTTTCGTATATAATTATTTGGAACTCTCTCTCTCTCTCTCTCTCTCTCTCTCTCTCTCTCTCTCTCTCTCTCTCTCTCAGTCCCTCTGTTAGCACACAATCATGCTGCAGCAGACTGTAGACACTCTTCGTGTGTGTGTGTGTGTGTGTGTGTGTGTATGGTAGGTATGAAACAGGTGTGGGTGTTTAGGGCGGAGGGAGGAGGCTATGGGGGGGGGGGGGGGGGGCAGCGAGGGAGAGGACTCAGGGGAGCGGACAGGTCGGGAAGGTGTGACACAGCTGTGGCTATTTAGGGGGGAGGGGAGCGGGTCTCCAAGAGGAGACTGAGGGAACATTTGCAGACAAGGAAGGATATATGAGAAAGTGATGGGCCTGCCTCGCCCCAAGTGTAAAGGAAATTTTGTGAGTGGTGTAGGCTACATACCTCCCCGGAAGCTAACCCCTATCCTTGCCCCACACCTCACCTCGTCAAAGCCTAACCCGCAAACCATCCACACCAACATTCATTACCAACACAACACCGCAGTAACACCAATGAATCACCAATAAACATTACAAGGCGAAATACACACCACGGTATACTACAGTGGTATCTATTCGACATACGAGTTAGATAAGGAATAGGTCTTGTAGTCTGTGCTGGGTGACGCAGAAGGAAGAGCGCGCCAGTGATCATAACTGTCGTAATTTATGCCGCGAGGGATTGATTGATTTAATGCCAAAAAAGGTGAATGTGCCAGACATCAGAGGTCATATGGCACAATGCCGCGAGGGAGACTGGCCTGGTTCAAGTTATAACTCATTGGGCACTCATGAGTCACACCTAGCACATGTGTTCACAGTTTGCACACCCACCTGGACCCACTCAGACGACGCACGTCACCAAGATGAAGAAGAGCGTCCCGAGGAGTGAGCGAAGACGTGAAGCTGTGCACCTGACTTGACTCTTGTTCTGACTTGCCCTTGACGTATCACATAAATAATAATAAATAACTCTGCCGCGGATGATACCTGGCGGTTACTTAACACCAAACTCCCCTAGCAATACACCCGCAGAAGGAAAAGGCGGAGGAGGGATCGAGTATGTACGCGACGTGTCAGGACTGGAGGTGAGAGTGAGAATGACGGCAGCACTGTAGCCGCGTGCAGCGGGTTCGGTATTTATATATCTCGAATGTCCGAAACGTCGTTGTGTTGCCAAGTGTTACCGGCGAGACCATGGTAAAGTTTATCTGGCCAGCTCAAAGTAAAAGTTCATCTGATGGTTTTAATAATTGTCTTCATAGCAATTAACTAAACACTTAAGAACATAAGAAGAACATAAGAAAATAAGGAAGCTACAAGAGGCCGTGAGACCTATGCGAGGTAGTTCCTGTTACTTAACAGTTAACACTACCGTAGATAACAGTGAAGTCGCCAGTTCTACGTTTCTTTGTTATTTACAGACGTGTGGTGGCGTTAATACTTACATTTGTACATCCATGATTTCAGGAAAGTTAGAAGGGGCTATCTGGAAAGTCTGTGTCATTTTGTGTCTTCATCTGTGTCATATTAGGGCTATAAATGAACAAATTACAAAAATAAAACCGAGTGGCGACCTCACTATACCTACTACAGTAAAGTCGCCAGCTAGTATTTTAACCCAACAGTTGAGTCGCCACTCTGGGGAATTCAGGGAAATTAGAGGTAAAGTAAAACAAGTCTCTATATATATTAGCTGCGGAAGATGCTTGGATATATAAAAATTCCTCTGCCAACGTGAAAATAAGTTCTATTCAAGTTTGAAAGATCTGGCAAGTCTGTGTCATGCCGCCCGAAAGGCTACTTGTTTACTGTCTGTCATCGCGCGAAGAAAAACGTGAGAAGCAAAATGCGCAAGTTATATTTGCAGATACAAAGTATAAAACAACGCTGAAACAGGGTAGATTATACAGCCATGATATAAACTACTGTGTAACATCTTCAGTGGCACATAAAAATCAGTAGTAATGCTATTATTCGTAATATTTGGCGCCTGGCGACTTCACTGTAGGTGGCGACTTCACTGTTATCTACGGTAGTACTTACATCCACCTTTCATCCCCATCCATGAATTATCTAGCCTCCCTTTGTAGCTCTCTAATGACTCTGCACTAACTACCTGTCTGCTGAGTCCATTCCAATCATTTACCACCCTATTTGTGAACCAGTTTTCCC
>JACEEZ010022201.1:84538-174538 GCA_016584305.1 Chionoecetes opilio
GAGAGAGAGAGAGAGAGAGAGAGAGAGAGAGAGAGAGAGAGAGAGAGAGAGAGAGAGAGAGAGAGAGAGAGAGAGAGAGAGAGAGAGAGAGAGAGAGAGAGAGAGAGAGAGAGAGAGAGAGAGAGAGAGAGAGAGAGAGAGGAGAGAAGAGAGAGAGAGAGAGAGAGAGAGAGAGAGAGAGAGAGAGAGAGAAGAGAGAGAGAGAGGAGAGAGAGAGAAGAGAGAGAGAGAGAGAGAGAGAGAGAGAGAGAGAGAGAGAGAGAGAGAGAGAGAGAGAGAGAGAGAGAGAGAGAGAGAATAAATTAATGAAGGAAGGAAGGAAAGAAAGAAAGCTGTGTGTGAAGAGAGAGAATAAATGAATGAAGAAAGGAAGGGAGGAAAGAAAGAAAGAAAGCTGTGTGTGTGTGTGTGAGAGACATAATATAATAGTACAGTACCATGCCAGATGTTTTTTTCATGGGCCGCTGTCGTCAATCACGTTCCCTGCTTCCCACCCTTTCCTGCGGGTTCTTGAGGCCGCAGATAACGATAAGGAGAGGTAATGAGGCAACAGGTCCCCGGCGAGAATAATGATGCTGATGACCTTGAACCTTCCTCTCCCGCCACAATACTCTGCCGCACCGCCCGCTTGATTGAATCCTGATGACTGAAAAAAATAATTGACCTATGATACAAAAATAAAGAGGATGATGAAAATATAAAAGAACAATACATAAAAAAAATGTAAATACGTCAAAATGGTTAAAGAGGGAGGATTGATATGTGATGGTGAGAAACAATGTAGGAAATAGAATTGATGAGGATGAAGCCAGCACGGACGCAAGCAATAAAGCAATGATAGCCAATGCAAAGAGGATGCTTGTGGATGGATGAGGGGGAGGGGGAGGGACTGTGAGGGGTGGACGTTAGATGATGTAAATGAAATTGCACATTTTGAGGTAGCTACAGGTGATTAAGGAAACATTTTAGAGTTGGTAATCTAATATACTATAGGAGTGGCCGTGTGTCTGTCTGTCTGTCTGTTCTGGGTAGCCGAAACTGTAAATTCTATTTTGATGAGAGTAGGCTCAAAAAATCGCAAATAAATCGTAGGTGGTTAGCGGCTTGGTCCCATGTCGATTGAATAATTTTGAAGGGGGGGGTTGGGCTAAAAACATTTTTAGGAGTATTAGATTACAGGAAGAAACTCTGCGATAGCGTCGGGCCGCATTTCACTACCTCCGTAGACTTATTGACTTACCGTTTGTGTGAGTGTGTATTTACCTAGTTGTATTTACCTAATTGTAACATACAGGAAAAGAACTATGTTCGTACTGTCCCGTCTCCAAATCCACTATTATCCAGCTTGCCTTTGAAGTTCTGAATATTTCTTGCATTAATCACTTCTGCATCAAGGTTATTGTGTATTCATCTAGTTGTATTCTTCTAGTTGTATTTTACAGGGCCAGAGCGACGCTCGTATGGCCCCGTCTCCATATCAACATTTTTTTATCATTCATCCTTAGTTCTTAATGTTGGCCGAAGCGGTAAAACTTAAGAACAAGGGCTCCACCCCGTATCTTCTTCTTCTTCTTCTTATAGCCAACAAGCCTGGGGAACTGGCTGGAATACGGGGTTTTTGGGTGGGGGAGCACACATATAAGGGAAATATGGCACCTCCCCCACAAAAAATCCCTAAACTAGGGAAATTTTACTAGTTCAGACTTTATCGGGGCCATATTTCCCTTTTATGTGTGCCCCCCCACTCTAAAACAACACACAAGGGAAATATGGCCCCCCCAACGAAAAATCCCTAAACTACGGAAATTTCCCTAGTTCATAGACTTTATCGGGGCCATAATATTATTTCCCTTAAGTGTGTGCTCCCCCACCCAAAAACCCCGGTTTCCACCATGTCTCCAAGCTTGTTGGCTATAAGAAGAAGATAGGAGGTTCAGCCTCTATTCTAAAAATGACAAAACTGCAGACCTAACCTAACACCACTCCTCGAGCCCTCGTGCTGTACACAGTAGTTTATGCACTAACATAACAAAACATAACGGAGGGGGGGGGAGTCCCCCCTCGACCCCCCCGTGCTGTGCACTAACCTAACCTAACCTAACCTGACCTATCCTAACCTAACCTAACCTAACGGGGGGCTCCGCCCCCCTCGACCCCCCCCCGTGCTATTCACTAACCTAACCTAGTGGACGGGGGGGGGGGGGGTCAGCTTAGGGTGGAGCCCTTGTTCTTAAGTTTTTCCCAGGAAAGTTAGAAGAGGCTATCTGGAGAGTCTGTCATTATCTGGAGAGTCTGTTTGTGTCTTCATCTGTGTCATATTATGGCTATAAATAAACAAATTACAAAAATAAAACCGAGTGGCAACGTTGGTAACGAGCTACACATAAGAGATCGCCAGCTAGTGTTTATGTTCTGAGTGTCCTTCCGCCGTCGTCGTCGCCCGAAAAAAAACCCAGTAGCGAAATTTGAAACCGTATATACTTGCAGATACAAAGCTTAAAACAACACTGAAACAGGGGAGGATTATAGTCATGATAATTATAAACTACTGTGTATTATCTTCAGTGGCACATACAAATCAGTACCTAGTGATGCTATAATTCGTAATATATGGCGGCTGGCGACATCAGTGCAGGTGGCGATTATAGTGTTTTCTTATATATTATATATTTTATTATAGGGTTAGAAATACTCCTTATGATAAGAACGAAACGTTCAGTATACTTAAAACCACCGATTGTGTATTGGTTGTAACTGCACTTATACTAAAAGTGAAAACAAGTACATAAGCATAACACCACATGGTTTAAAGGGCCAGCCAATGAATGGATTTAAAGGTTCTCTTATTTCCTACCTCAGAGCAGCACCAGTGTGGTCCAGGCAGCCCCCTCCGCCAGACACAGGCAGTGGTGGGTGGTCACGCATCTTGCCACCACCTTCTTGCTCTACACTGGTACATACAAACAGTGAAAAACGAGAAAAAAAGTCTTAATAAAACGCCTGTCACAATGTCAGCTGGTTTAAATGCCCGCTACACAATAATACACGGAGCGAACAGCATGGAAAAAAAAAAAAATGCCTGTTTCATGTCAATTTTGTCTTTTGAATATAATTTGTATGCATTTCTTTAATTTTGTTTGTCTTGTGTCTCTTTCCATTGCCTTCAAATATACTTTAAACTCCATTATTGTATCCTTCCTCCCTTGATGCCGGGAAAAATGTTGTACAGTACGTTATTTTCATGATTGTTAGCATTACTTTTTTTCAATAAATATGTATCGTCTATTTGAATTACCTATAAGTATATCCATAACTCCAATAATTGTATCTCCACAGCCTCGTTCCCAGGAAAAAATGTGAATCCCTTATTTTTTTTACTATCACCATTACCCTTTTTTCGTTATATATGTCTTGTGCTTCATTGTATTACTTATAAGTATATTTATGAATTTGAAAATGCATCTTATGTGCCTCGTTACCAGGGAAAAAATGTGTTGCCGTCATTATGAGTGCGCCGTAAGAAAGTCACAAGCACAGTGCAGTGATAAACAAATTATTTTCGTCGTCACATTGCATTGAAAAGATGGCCACGTTCTTTGGGGAGGTGAAATATTTGGTGTCCAGGGCTTATGACGAGGCTGATGACGATGAGGAATCTCCTGGTGTAACGTAAGTAGTGTTACATTAATTAAATGTCTTGGTGTGTAACTATGAAATTTACCTCTCCGCCTTGATGCCGAGTGTCAAGCTTAGGGAAGGAAAGTGTCAGCTTAATCAGACGCTTTCTGTGTTGTAGCTCTCACAATCTTCACAATAGATCCCATGCTGTGACTTAAACTATTTCTTTCTTTCTTTGGCTGCAGTGTGTTCTTACCTAAGCTAGTGTTTACCGTACAGGATTAAGTCCGGCTCGTGGCACCCTCGGTACCTGCACTCTGCCGCACGGTACCTGCAACTCTCACCTGCCTGAACACTCGCCGCCGTCGGCGAGTGTTCCAAATTTTCACGTCGGCGTGTGTTCCTATTTTCGGCGACAGTTCCAATTTATTTTATCTTCATATTACAGAACCCAATATAAATATTTGATCAGCTTTTACCCGTGTTTCTGCAATCGGGGATTAACTACCAGCAATAGCTGGAAGTTGTCGATTGTCGAAGGAATTGTCGAGAGCTGCTTGGTATGGGAATGGAGCCTGCATGGGAACTCGCGCGTGGTGACCCCCGGGAGTGGCGTCGTAGGGTGGGCGAGGCGACGCGCCCCCCGGCGTATGCCCCCAATGATTGATTGATTGAATAGCTGGAACAGTCAGCTTTACCCGCAACATATTTGCAATGCTGGGAGAATTAAGATTTGACACTGTTGTAACACCAAAATCTTTGACACTGTATGCTATAAAGTTTCTTGAGCACAATTCATAATCATGATTTTAGAGAGAGAGAGAGAGAGAGAGAGAGGTGTGTAGGTACAAAGTGTGACTGCTATTAGTACACTTACCTGGTAGTAGACTAGTTTAGTTTGCTTTGGTGAACAATAACAACCCACCACTCGTTTTGCTGCCTTGTGAAGTAGATCCTTTGTGTCGCTCTAGGTATGATGTTCGTCTGGAGCTGAGTGCGGGAGGCCAAGGAAAGCTGGACAGTGCTGAGGCTTTGCTTGTTTCATATGGAACCCTGGTGACAGGTGAGGAAAAGTTGATTAAGGTTTCTTGGTGTGGCAGTTACTGTTGACATGGTCTGCTGGGTGTTATTGATATTCTGAACTTCATAACGATGATATTAACCCCTTGAGACCCAGAACGTAATTTCCATTGTAATTTGGCTTCCATTAGACGATTTTTAGTGACTATAAGCAATATTTAATAGATATGACCTGTTTAGTATCCTTGTCGACTAACTAATTTGGTATATTAAGTTACTTTTCGTAATTGTATGGCTAACAACATACGATTTTATATATAGCAAAGGAAAGATCTGGGCGTGAAGGGGTTAATGCACTGCTGGTTTTGAGATGACATACTGTACATATGATTCAGACTTCTGTGAGACTCTGGTGGCGAGTGAGCAGTGTGAGGAGGTGGGCAGAGTGTTCGTTGAGGCACAGAACAGCCCCACCCTGGAGGATACTGGGGACTTCCACCCTCGCAAGCCTGTTCCCTCGCCCCTGTTCCTTACCCCCTCCTCCCTTCTGGTGTGCTGCGTCAGCAAGGATGTGACCGCTGCTGTGGCTCCAAAGTTTTCCCGGAAGGTAAGCCAGTGCAGAGCCACATCCTCCAACACATTAGGTGTTGAGCACAGGCCTGTTTTGCAAACCCCTCATTTTGGTTGAGGACCCCAGACTGAAACAATAGTAAAACATAAATGTCTCCCCTTAACTGTTCCTTGACACCAACATTTACCTGTATGTAATATAATGATGTGTTGCAGTTACTGTCTCTTACCAAGTCATCGTGCATGGTGATGGTGCTTTCATCCCACCACTATGATGCATTGAAGGCCAGCTACTCACCCCAGGGAGAAGACAACTGTGTCGTACACTCGCTACGCTCCTCGACCTTCCCTCATACTCCGGTGTATCCCCAGCTGCCACAGCCAGCCATCCTGGACTCTGTTCCTGCAGCAGGTCAGGGAATCTTACCAGGTCTTTTCTCCATAATGTCAAGGGGATGTGACAGGATGAACATTTGTAGAAGGCATAGTGTGTGTGCAAAAAACTGCACATGCATCATTCATTGTGTATTGTATTTGTATTTACATCAAATTAACAAATGCAGCTCTCTTACCTCCGTAGCAGTGAAGTCATCTACTCATCTTTCTTCCTCACGCAGTCCTGACGGAGTGTGTGGTGGGGCGGCGGCCGTGTGTGGCCTATCCAGTGTTCACGGAGACTTACTCCACGGGGGACCTGGACCTGGTGGCGGGAGCCCTGCAGAGGGTGTTCCAGGGCAAGCCTTTTCAAAAGTATGTGCCTGTAGGCCTGGACACCAAGAAGCTCCACCAGTACCGCACCACCAACCCGCGCAGGGACAACCTGGACCTCTATCTGTAAGCTGATAAACTAACTCTTCTCAGTTTATTTTTTTTCATTAATGAATAGAATACACTATGCTTAGTGTGGTATCATACAATAAAAGTTTTGAAGATTTTAAGAGTTTCATCAGATTGCAATTGCCCAACTGCCATTTAAAGGCCCTGACACTACAGCATCCTGCAAAGATGATCTGCCCTCCAGAATATCCTTATTTAGACATTGGTGTCACGTCAAACCCCTCCATTTATTCCCTTACTGGTCAGCATTGGGTAAAATTCTAGAGTCCTTTCCCGACCTTTCCCGAGAACGCATTCCCACATGTCCCCCAGATTTGTTGGGGTAGAGGGCATCTCTCCCCACTTATAATTACGTTTTAGAGGTATCTGAAGGGATCTGTGAAGGTCTGGAGGGAAAAAAAACACTAATAAGGGCGGGAAAGGACTAGAATTTTACCCAGCATTTGTCCACATACTCATGGAGTAAGGTACTTATGAGTCTATGTGGTCTCTACTCTTACTTCAGAGGTTTTCTTAAGTCCTACATATTACTGAGCAGTATGCATATATAAATCATTCATATGAATACGTCAATAGCATATCAAAGGTGTGGGGAGAGAAGGTCCTTCTAAAAGTCAATGTTACCAAAATATTATAGAATGCTTAGTTGGTGGTGCCATCATCACCATTATTATGTAGTTTTGTCGATGACAAAAGGCAAAATTCAAAGTGCTCAGACATTATTTCTTTTAAATATGTTGACCACTTTCAAAGTTAAACACACACAAGAATTATTATAAAATGGCCCACAAAAGTTCACAAATAAAGTATTTTTTATTTGAGGAATCTTTATACCGCATGGAAATTCCATGAAACAAGAATAATAAACATTAAAGCCATACATACAAGAATGACTAGAGCTGAGAATTATACTAAAACAACAACAACCTTTAAATATAACAAATAAACAAAACAAAAGTGCTGATGGGAGGGCTGGCAGCCGAGCCGTGCTCCCCGCACCAACACCGCTCTAAGCAATATAACAAAACTGACACCTGGAACTTGTCCATCAAATCACACCACCTGACACCCACTACACCTGTCATATCACATAGTACCTCCTGCTACTGCCAAAAGCCACCTACTAATACCTAGCATGACATATTACACGATACCTCGTACAGTACCTGTTGAACAGCCACCGACTGGCCAGCACTGCACTCCTGCCAGCACCTAAAGGCATGTCCAGACCAGCGGGCCTGATCGGCGGGCACATTTGACGGGCAAACCATAGAAATGCTAGATTCCGCGTTAAGCGAAATCACCGTGCGGTGCCCGGTGGCTTGAGGAGCTACGACTCTGCCAGACCTGTGTTAACTTTGGCGATCCATAGAAGGCTTGCCTCCAACTTATCACTTCGTTGTAACACGGTTCACATCAGGAACTTTATACACACATAAATTATTATGCTACTCAATACTTTTTTCGAAGTAGTACTGGGCACCATATTTATCGTACCGCACTCGACAACCTACTGGCATCGTCGGGCATGCCCGCCCATTCATCGACTCTGCCGTATGGACGACATTCACGGGCATGCCCGGCAGAATTTGTCCTCCGACCGCACTGCCCGCTCATCTGGACATGCCTTGACAATCTATGCTCTTGTTTACTATTGTTAGACTGAAATAAATCATTATGAATATTACCGACAGATTATTTAAGAAGTTTGTGACAGCAGCACTGAAAGTGTGCCTTGAAGACAAGGTTACAATTTCCCACAGAAATATGGATCAGCAAGCCAAGCTGTTAACACAGCTATTAAGGAGCATCATTAGTATTTCATGTCATCATCTCAGGCACAGCAATAGTGAACACCTTTGGCTACTCCACTACTTAGATAAATATGAAGAAAAATGTGATGTATTACATACAATGGAAGAAATAAGTCACCTAGTGAAGGAATGTCATGGCAAGAAAGGGTATCTTTGGCACAAGATACCCGCTCAACACCCAGTGTGCAGCCCGGCCCCATCAAGGCTCCGGGAAGCAGCACTCGGGCCTCCCGTACATCCCACTGATGCACGCTTACCACATGCAGGTGAAGGCATGGCCAAGTTTCCTCTTCTCCACCAACCCTCAGAATTATTTACTCAAATCTGATATATAAAACAGGCGTTTTTCTTCTTTTAGAATGCCATTTGTTCCACCATAATGTGCTGTTTGAGACTGAAAAGTCAATGACTCGGAAGTATTTACGAAGAGAACAGGAGTTTGGTCCACAATCAAAACAAATCAGCTGGAGTGCAATATGCCAGATAGCATACTGTCACTTTCACTGCCATCTGAAGTGTGTCCACTTGAGAAGATTTGAAATACTAAACGTACAATATGTAATAGAGAAAAATATTGATATAGACGAGAAATTTCATAAATATTTGAAATAAGTATATCATTGGAGGCAATTAAGGTAGGGAGATAACTATTAGAGTCTTAGGTACTACAGATAATACTGCGCTGATAACCTTGTGGCTAATGAGATGCTCTGAAAAGCCTGACTTACACATCATAATAGTTATTTTTAAATTCTGTTTTCTTAAAGTCATCATATTACTAAGTGCTTTTGCCCTTATATTTACTTTTGTCATTAATGTAATGTAGCAAAGATCTGTAAACTTACATAAACTCTTCATATACAAGGTAAACAAATTATGTACAGGCATATAAATTATCTATAACAATAACCAGACAGACACAACGCCACAAGCCGAGCGGAACAAAACCACGATCATGTGAGCCAGGTTTATGTATATTTCTATGAGCAGTTAAACCATTATGTGACATGTTAACTGTTATGAGGCACAGCCCCCCCAGGTATGAACTAGCCATCACAGTTCAACAACTCACTGCGGTGCCTGACAGCCCGACAGCTTCACGGCTGGTCGTGAGGGGAGTCATTGTGAGAAGCTTAACAACAATTGTGGTAACTCAAAAGCTCACTAAGGCACACAGGTATATAGGTTATTCAGCAGTATTGGGCCTCTTTCTAGTTTGCTCTCCTCCCCAGGAAAACACTTCCCATGGGGTGCGGCAGCCTGGCCCGTGTCCCGGCGTGCAGCGGCGGCACCACACTCACACAAAGACCCACACGTCAGATGTACACAGGGCCACGTGGCAACCTGAGCCGAGCCATTAATGGTTATCTACATACCCTGTGACACACATGGCAAGTCTCCAGCGGCTTAACAATAATTCATTCTTATGAAATACATTGCCCATCTGTAGTTTCCATTAATCAATTTCATTAATTTGATTTTAATCTGATAAAATAGAAATGTAAACATGAACTCTTTCTCAAGAGAGTTGAAAATACACCTTCCAGAACTACATCTTATTACAGTACTGCCATGAAGTTGATCATACAACATCGATTCACCGGCACAGGTGATTCACGCCGAGGTGTGATTCAACACCTCTGAGACCTACATACACACTAAACAACAGGGAGACTGCAAACACCAATCTACGGAGCAGCGAGGGCAGCTCATTGCTCACTGTCTCTGTGAACCTTTGACAAGTCAGACATGGGATGCAGGCGCCACAGACACACACACACACACAAACACTGCTCTTTCTTCGGCCAACACCTCTCACCCGCCATCCTGCGAGGGTGACACAATACTGTCATTATCCTTGCCAGGGATTACTACGCATGGTTGTGACAATCCCTCACTTGTGTGTATAAATCTCCCTGACCACAGAGTATTGAACCTTGGAGAATATAACGTAGTACACAAAATTGTGGTCCGTCATTCTCCCCTAAACTATTGAGGTAATCTCAACAGTTCCATGTGACATCTGTTCCTTGACTCTCCCTTCAGAAAAGTGGCCATGGCATAAAAGAATCCACTTCTTCCCTTTATAAATTTCAACCTCGCATACTTCTGTACTCCTGCCCCATTGTCCTTATCATTTCCTCGTGAGTATTACACTTATCACTTGCCCTCTCAATACATAGGGAACCTTCCTCTCACAGCCACACCCTCCACCCTCCCTCACATCTTACAGTACATACACTTCTCCTCTCCAGGTGACTTCACCACCTAAGAGTGCCGCATTTTCAGCCTTGCCTTGCAGAAGAACAAACTATTGGAATGCGCGAGAATCACCCAAACACTGCCTTGGCTTCACTGTGTAATGCCTGCTAGGACTAAGACACTTAAATTGGTGTAGATTACTTTAAATGGACAATATTTACACCTACGGTACAAAACATTCTCTAATGATTAAAACCACTGTATACTTACATGCACAATGTGGATGGAGATAATAGTGAATTTCCAGGTACTGTAGAGCTCCAAATGGAGAACATTAATATGTGTGACCCAAAGTGTTTACAAGACACAACACCTATGATAAAATAGATTGAGGAAGCTGTGAAATATGTAATGTTCTAAGGCTTCTTATTTGATATTCAGACTGGACTAGATATTATGCAACAGGGACTAACTCCCTTGCCTGCATTACTCCCCTTCCTCACACTGCTCCCTTCCTGCACCCGGCACTCATCCAGTCTTGGCCCACTGCCTCGATCCGTAAGTGGATGTCAGAGTCTGCAGCCACTGTCCCTGAGAGTCCCCACAGCCAGCTCAGCAAACTATAGACGTAGTACTGAACCTCTTTCATTTTCCTCCAACAAACAACACTTCTCAACCACCACAGGCCACCCACCAGACACACCTCCTGCAAGCCGCCGCCACTCTAGTCAATGACGGACAGTTCTGAGAGAGTGCCGTCGCCACTGTCCAGCAGAGTGCCCTCCTCCATGCTGACGCCTAATATCACATTTTGACCTCCCACCACACCAGCTCCCTCTTGACTATCTATTGACCCCAGTACCGAGGGGAGGTTGACTGGGGTGGAGGTCAGCTGGCTCTTGAGTGCCCGAGCCAGCATGGCTGAGGAGGTCAGTCCCAGCCGCTGGGAGTGTTTGAGGGAGTTTAGGGTACTTGCTGGAATGGCTACCGAGATGGTGGACGTGTTCACTGCCAACTGGTGGTGGGAGGACTTAGCACTGGCCTGGAGCACTTTGGCAAGTTCCAACTGCTGTATACCATCAGTTTTGAGCTGGATGAGGGTACTCTTCCCATCCTCATGGCAGAAGTCATGGTTAGAGTCAGACTTGACAAGGGCAGCAATCTTTCCCTCAAGGGGCTGTGAGAAAAGCAGCTGCCCGTTGGGCAGTGCCTTCAGGGCGATCTTTCCTCCACTGGCTGCAAGGAGACCTGTCAGGTTGATGCTGGAGATGGTGGTGGTGGTGGTGGTGGCACCCTTTGAGACAGCTGCTGAGCCTCCCTTGATGATCTGTCCCGTGACGGTGATCTGGCCGGGACCGCAGCCTCTCCCGCCCGCATCACCGAGGCTCCCTTCACTCTCCGAGGCCCGACTGACAGCTGTCTTGGTGGCGAGCTGGCTGGCAGGCACTTGCAGCACCTCCCCTGTATTGGTGGTGACGGCAGTCAGGGTCTCGTTGTTGTGAGTGTGGGCACAGTGTGTCTTGAGAGCCAGGTTGGTGCAGTAACTCTTGCCACAGTAGCAGCGGTAGGGCTTTCTCACTCTGCAATATTACCATGTCATCACTTTCATCTCCTCTCATTTCTGTTTAACATATATATTCTTACAACTTTTATTATATTTTTCCCACAAACTGGAGAAGAATAGGATTTCTTCTTAAAATTTTGTATCTGGCCGATACCAAATTGGCTAAATATTTCTAAGAATTATTTTATCATTAAACTCATCAATCCGGTAAATCTGCCAATATGAATAAAGAAAAGAACAATAGTCTATATACACGATAAGATAAAAAGCACAGGGAAGGAGTAATATTACAGCCACAAGTTTAGGATAGCAAGAAGGGAAGTGTTAAAGACAAGGGAGACATGACAGGGTAAACGAATGCTTGGGAAAGGTGGCACGGGATGAAGGGCTGACAGACACACAACACAACTGTCCTGCTGTTGATTGATTGATTTAATGCCAAAAAAGATGAATGTGCCAGACATCAGAAGTCATATGGCACTATGGCAAAGCATAAAAAGGGGAGGGGTTATAGAAAATAGCGAAATGGTGAGGGAAGGGGAAAGAACGGAATGTTACAGCAGGATGTGAATTTGTTGAAGGAAGGAGGTTAAATTTTCCAGGGAGAAGGATGGGGATTCCGGGAGAATGTCCGCAAGACAGGGAGGCCGGGAAAGGGAGGACAAATGAGGGAAGGAACTGGAACGGGCAGTAGTAAGATGGGGGCAGGATATTAGGACATGTTGGACAGTGAGAGGAGCTTGACTGTCCTGCTGTTGAGGTAATGAAGACCACTCACTTGTTGTCTTTCTTGTGGGCATTCTTGGCATGGTATTTGATTCCGTTAATATTTTTGTACCTCTTGCGGCACCCCACCACGGGGCACACGTAAGGCTTGTTTTCAGCGTTGGTACCTGTGTGGCCTCTGAAATGCAGTGACTCATACAGCCCATAGTCAATTTTTTTTAGCGAGGTGAAAATTCCATTCTATCATAAGGTCTCATGCTTAAAATTATGCCTATGTTTGCCTGATAATATGGTTAACTATGATAAAATACAGCTGAAATTTAGAAGAAGCGTAGTATTCCATATGGTTAACTATGATAAAATACAGCTGAAATTTAGAAGAAGCGTAGTATTCCATATGGTTAACTATGATAAAATACAGCTGAAATTTAGAAGAAGCGTAGTATTCCATATGGTTAACTATGATAAAATACAGCTGAAATTTAAAAGAAGCGTAGTATTCCATATGGTTAACTATGATAAAATACAGCTGAAATTTAAAAGAAGCGTAGTATTCCATATGGTTAACTATGATAAAATACAGCTGAAATATAAAAGAAGCGTAGTATTCCATATGGTTAACTATGATAAAATACAGCTGAAATTTAAAAGAAGCGTAGTATTCCTTTCTCCTGGCATCAAATATCAGTCAGTAAGCAGCAAGGGCCCAGGATTTTTTGCCTCGTTAAAAATAATAGACTATATGTAGTAACCCTATGGCTGCCACTCTGGAGGGTATGCCACACACAAGTGAAAAGACAGTACATGTAAACATCAAGGCAAAGTTATCTATATCCTGTGTCTACGAGAATAATTACATGAAGGTAAGTGATATCTAATCTTGAAGTACAGTGTTAGCATAAACCTTATCTACCTGTTATCACATCACCTCTTTTGAACTCTTAACCCCTTGAGGTTGAATGGGGTGAATGACACACACACCACATCCACATATCTGTATGAAAGAAGGATTGCCAGCCTCTGCTTCTGCCGGGATTTGAAGATCACAATTCCTCTGCTTGCGTCCAATACCTACTATCTGTTAGATGAACAGCGGATACACCATGAAAGGAGAAAAGCTCATTTTCTCTCTGCTCAACCAAGGATTCGAACCCAGACCAGACCTTGGATGTGAGCCATGTCCACCACCCACTGCACCGTTCTCCAACAAACATTTTCAACCACCTTCCCTTTACTTTCTTTATCATTCCTATATTCTATTTTACTTGTATGATTTCCAAAGCTTGAATAGTTTTGAGACAGAAAAAAACCAGCTGTGGACCAGACAGCCCCAGTGAACAGTGTGGGTACAGTGCTTACTTGCTGGCCACCTTGACGATGAGGTCAGCCGGGATTTCATCCTGCGTGGTCCACGAGTCATTGCTGTCGTCGTTCTCGCTCTGGAATGTCTCCTCGCCATCACTCACTGCAAGGTTAACACTCACTGAGGCCACAGCAACACTGATCACCACACAGGCGGGAGGTGATTGACCTGATTAACATATTAAGGTCATTGCTCATGATAAATATGTTCATCAATTCTAAACAAGTACTAGTTGATCATTAAAAAAGGTATTGGAAAATTTTTTGTTGGTGAACAAAATCTACATCCTGGCAGGAGGATGGAGACAGACTGTCCCATACAAGCTAGACTATAAGCTGTAATGGTCATTTCAGCACATGAACTGGAAAAAAAACCCTGTTTATTTCCATACATAGTCAATGTATATGTATGATTGCATTATCAATTATTTACAGATGAGGAAGAAATAGCCTGTACCCTGTATGGAGGAGTGTACACCGTGAATAGTGTATAGCAGGTCACAATAGACTTGTTGAAGTCTATGATAGTGACAACATGTTTTATTTTACATAATACTGTACATGATAATCATAATATCTTTGCAATTAAGATTGTTCTTCTCAAATCACAGGTCTCACAAACGCAAGTGCAACTCAGATCTTTCATAAGAATTTTGTGGCATAATGTCTCTGTCTTTTATGCAGCATATTAAATGGAATACACAGCACTTTAAAGGATAAAAAGCAATGAATAAACACACACAAAAAAACAGCTACCACGATCTTTATATCAAATTACTGAATTACTGTGCACAATGAAGGTTATCTCAACAAGCCAACATGTTCCACCCAGGG
The DNA here is from genome assembly GCA_016584305.1 of Chionoecetes opilio. NCBI lineage: Eukaryota > Metazoa > Arthropoda > Malacostraca > Decapoda > Majidae > Chionoecetes > Chionoecetes opilio. Next base: position 99,086 of record JACEEZ010022201.1, read on the forward strand.
TTCAGGGCAATATGCAGGAGGGTCCCCCTGGCTCCCCCTGCCACTAAGCTAGAAGGGACAGGAGAAATCAGGCAACTGTTGTACTCTCATAGATCAAAGCTTCTCTCCACAGCTTGAGGATGCATAATAGAAAGCAATGTCTGCCTCCCGACCGACCTGGAGGGCTGTTACTGACAGCGCTGACAGGAGTGCTCTCGCGTGTGGAGGATGGTGTGCCCACGCTGGAGCCTCCCATGCTTGAGCCTCTGCCGTTCGAGCTGGCCAGACTCGAGACGACGCTTGGCTAGAATGAGTGGTTGGGTCTTCACCAAATCAATTGTGCTTGTCTCCTAACACACATCTCCTTCAGTAGAAATCTAAAAAATCTGCCCTGTGTGTTTAGATTCTGGCCCTCACTTACCTTTTTCTGATACTACTCCCAAGTTTTCCTTACACCTTTGGTTCTCACATATTATATGTTTTATCATGATTATATCAGTATTTGTGATCATTCAGTTTTCATCTACCACTGTCACAGTATCCCAGAGAGAGAGAGAGAGAGAAGAGAGAGAGAGAGAGAGAGAGAGGAGAGAGGAGAGAAGAGAAGAAGAGAGAGAGAGAGAGAGAGAGAGAGAACATACAGAGGCAGTAAGATGAGAGAGAGAGAAGAGAGGAAGAAGAGAGAGAGAAGAGAGAGGAGAGAGAGAGAGAGAGAGAGAGAGAGAGGAGAGAGAGAGAGAGAGAGAGAGAGAGAGAGAGAGAGAGAGAGAGAGAGAGAGAGAGAGAGAGAGAGAGAGAGAGAGAGAAGAGAGAGAGAGAGAGAGAGAGAGAGAGAGAGAGAGAGAGAGAGAGAGAGAGAGAGAGAGAGAGAGAGAGAGAGAGAGAGAGAGAGAGAGAGAGAGAGAGAGAGAGAGAGAGAGAGAGAGAGAGAGAGAGAGAGAGAGAGAGAGAGAGAGAGAGAGAGAGAGAGAGAGGAGAGAGAGAGAGAGAGAGAGAGAGAGAGAGAGAGAGAGAGAGAGAGAGAGAGAGAGAGAGAGAGAGAGGCATATTTGACCTATTTTCCTCTCTCAGCTATATATTGTTCAATCCCTTGACTGTTAGAAATCTAATCCCAAGTTCATAAAACCTACACAACACATAACATTGCAAAAGACTTCTGTACAATTAAGTCACACACAATGACCAAAACAATACTACTTTCAGCAAATCTCATGAGCACAGGGAAGCAATCTCACTATCATGACATTACAATATGCACAATGTTACATAGTCCATGCACAGCAGAACACACGCACAGCCCAACCCTCCCACCTTTGCCGCGGGGATGAGGGAGGAGGTGAGGAGGATGCCGGTCTCCGTGGTCACATTGCTGGTCTTGCTATAAGGGGAACTGTTTCTGGTGTGGGAAAGTTTCTGTAGTTTGGCGTGGGGGAGGACAGTGGCCTTGGTGGTGAGGGCGTGCTTCCGCGACACTGTTCTGGGCGTGCCAGGGCTGAAGAACCTCAGCACTGTGGAGAGCGGAAGGCATGACGGCTGCTGCGCTGCACGCCTCTTGGCGGTGTGAAGTTCTGGAGAGACTAACATAAGAATAAAGAAACATAAAGAAAAATAAGAAATACAGAAGAATAAGAACATAAGAAATAAAGAAGAACATAAGAGAATATAAGAAATAAGAAGAATTAAGAACATAAGAAGAAAAGAAGAACATAAGAAGAATATAAGAACATAAGAAAAGAAGAACATAAGAAGAATATAAGAAAAGAAGAACATAAGAAGAATATAAGAACATAAGAACATAAGAAGAATATAAGAACATAAGAAGAATATAAGAAAATAAGAACATAAGAAGAATATAAGAACATAAGAAGAATATAAGAACATAAGAACATAAGAAGAATATAAGAACATAAGAACATAAGAAGAATATAAGAACATAAGAAGAATATAAGAACATAAGAACATAAGAAGAATATAAGAACATAAGAAGAACATAAGAAGAATATAAGAACATAAGAAGAACATAAGAACATAAGAAGAATATAAGAACATAAGAAGAATATAAGAAAACATAAGAAGAATATAAGAACATAAGAAGAATATAAGAAAATAAGAACATAAGAAGAATATAAGAACATAAGAAGAATATAAGAACATAAGAAGAATATAAGAAAATAAGAACATAAGAAGAATATAAGAACATAAGAAGAATATAAGAACATAAGAAGAATATAAGAAACATAAGAATATAAGAAAATAAGAACATAAGAAGAATATAAGAAAATAAGAACATAAGAAGAATATAAGAACATAAGAAGAATATAAGAAAATAAGAACATAAGAAGAATATAAGAAAATAAGAACATAAGAAGAATATAAGAACATAAGAAGAATATAAGAAAATAAGAATATAAGAACATAAGAAGAATATAAGACAAGAAGAAATAAGAACATAAGAAATAAGAAATAAGAAAAAAAGAAAATAAGAACATAAGAAGAATATAAGAACATAAGAAAATAAGAACATAAGAAGAATATAAGAAAATAAGAAGAATATAAGAAAATAAGAAGAATATAAGAACATAAGAAGAATATAAGAAAATAAGAACATAAAAGAACATAAGAACATAAGAAGAATATAAGAAAATAAGAACATAAGAAGAATATAAGAAAATAAGAACATAAGAAGAATATAAGAACATAAGAAGAATACAAGAAAATAAGAAGAATATAAGAAAATAAGAAGAATAAGAACATAAGAAGAATATAAGAACATAAGAAGAATATAAGAAAATAAGAAGAATATAAGAACATAAGAAGAATATAAGAACATAAGAAGAATATAAGAAAATAAGAACATAAGAATATAAGAACATAAGAAGAATATAAGAACATAAGAAGAATATAAGAACATAAGAAGAATATAAGAACATAAGAAGAATATAAGAACATAAGAAGAACATAAGAAAATAAGAACATAAGAAGAATACAAGAAAATAAGAAGAATATAAGAAAATAAGAACATAAGAATATAAGAACATAAGAAGAATATAAGAACATAAGAAGAATATAAGAAAATAAGAACATAAGAATATAAGAACATAAGAACAAGAAAATAGGGAAGCTACACGAGGCCATGAGACCTACACGTGGTAGTTCCTGTAAGAGAAGGGAGGCAGAAAATAACAATGAAGAACTTTTGATAGTTTACTGTAGACCATTTTCTATCTATCTATCAGTATCTGTTATCCTAATGGCCACTTCTTGAGACTCCACGAAGGCAAGCTGGACAGAGGCAAGCTGTACTAATGAAATCTTTAGAATATATTTTTGATGTAACTTAGCATTGATGGCCCCCTAATAACATGGGGTTAGAATACTAGATGAGGAGAACTGAATTTTCAGAATACTAAGAACTAGAGTCCCTTTGTATATTATAATGAGGGACCTTGGTTACAGCCACCGAGCGTATATTGGTCGGAACTGCATAAGAACCCTAACTTATGTAACTAACTTAACTAACTTATGTACTATATGAACCTGTGGGATACGCTGCTTGCTTCTATAGCCCCGCAGAGCCATTCTGTACATCCATGCATACTGATGAAAACATTTGTGAAAGTCTGACAACCATTAGATAAATAATACATTCCTCTGTATTTTGGAATATATTCTACCAATTTGAAATGGAACACTGAGCACGACTACCGCAGATAACACTATAGTCGCCACCTGCACTAAGTTCGCCAGGCGCCATATATTACGAATTATAGCATCACTACTGACTTGTATGTGTCACTGAAGACCGGTACATAACATTAACTCCTGTACATGCCTCTTCCGTGGCACATACAAGTCTGTAGTGATGCTTTAGTGGTGAAATTCGTAATATATGGCGCCTGGCGACATTAGTGCACCGTGGCGACTATAGTGTTATCTACGGTAGCGAGCACGTGTGGTGGGGCGAGTCAAGGTCAGCGGCACGGGAAAAAGGTCACAGGTGTTGGCACGGGGCATTGGCGCGGCGGCCTGGCAGGTGACCCCAGGCGAAGGTCAGTGCACCAGCCAGGCATCCCGTTACCCAGCCTCGCCTCACCCTCACACAACCCTGCCGCTGCAACACACATGCAACACACACACTCACAACACACTCATTATTGAGGTGCGACTCTCATAATCGTGTCATGAGGGAAAATTAAAACAAAAAGTCGCAATAACGGGTCGCTGCGTCAGTACAATTACGTCTTAACATTAATAAGCTACGCAGTGTATCTCCACAGGGTAATAAAGCACACCATACCAACACATAAATGATACTCAAGCGTCGTGTTGGTAGGTAAAATAAACAGAGAAATAGAGAACACATAGAACACGAGAGATGAAATAAGAGACACACACACATAGACAATTATAGAACACAGGACAGTTAGAAAAAAAAATACCGATAGAGATAGACAGAGACAATAGACAGAGACAGAGACACAACCCCCCACTACAACCCACCACAACCCTTTATAAGAATCACCCACACGAGTAATGGGTTAATAAGGGGCGTAACCCATTTTCTGAGTCACAATGTAAACAAACCCCAAGTAGGCTCGGGAGGGGACCACAGCTATTTACGTCAAAACCCAGTCTATTATTGGTCTAGCGGGCCCATTATTGGCACACACGTATACACTGTACCTATATGTGTGTCCTCGATATGCTGGATGAGCTCTAGAAGGTTAGGGAAGGACAGTCCACAGCCATTAAACTTGCAGTGGTTGATGAGGAAGACTGCCATAATCAGCTGTTTGCCAAATGCCTACACTCTACACACATACCTCCCATACTACAACTATCCTTCTTAATTCTCACTCATATTGTATTTTATGAATAGTCAAAGCATATGATTAGTCTATTTCTGGCTATTTTGTATTTTTTTAGACTGCATTTTATATAGTGAAGGATAGATGCTACATTGACATCTGTCGGGTCGTCGCTCTCAGCTGTCATTCACTGTCATTGAAGCTTCCCACGGTATTGTTGACAGTTATTTAGGTCATAAAAAATCGGTAACTCTTGCTATCCATCCATATAAGGTCAAACATAAGGTAATAACGTCATAATGATGAGGCCACGTACACGCCCAGGTATTGCGAAACACAAATACCTTGACGCACTATCTTTAATGTCGTCGTTACCGTAAATAAAGATTACATATTTCTTTATTACGCCTTGTATTTCTTACATTTCACACCCTGGACGTGACTTGAGGCGAATGGATCAATGTATGTGGCTGTATGAAATGTTTGTAGTAATTCAAGTAACAAGCAGAAAAGAAACATATGCTAGACTACTCTGGTATAGATTGTCTTGCATGTACGTACATTAAACAGTGATCAATTTAGGGTTGTAGACGCTAATGGACGCTAATGGACGCTAGTAGACGCTAATGGACGCTAGTAGACGCTAATGGACGCTAGTAGACGCTAATGGACGCTATTTAGTAGGACCCGTTTAGGACAAGTATTGCAATTTGGTTATCATAAAAAAGGATGTAGTTAAGGTAATTTCTATAGGTGTATATGAACCTTGGATTGGTAATAAAGGTAAGGTACATGCATGATCTCACTGGCTCATTCCTTATCTTATTTATTCACACCATATTCTTTTTTTCCAACCTCATTAAAGGCCTGATAAATGTATGGACACTGGTCTGAGTTTAATTGAGAAATTCCCATGTTGACTTTACAAGGGGAAATATTAAAGCATATCAATATCTATGGACTGAGTTTATTTTCTTTGAGTTGTCTGAGGAATATTCCCAAGATCTCAGTATTCTTTTTTACATCACCAGGGACTGAATAAGGGCTGAAATAATATCTATGTAATTTCTTGACAAGCCCAAGACATCCTGTAATAGTAACTAGCATAGTACAGTATAATGCCTCCAACTCATATTGCAGAAGTGTGTATAAATATTAGTAGGTCTTTTCCTGTCTTTATTATACCCACACTAGATGTTCCTTTTCGACCTTATTTAAGCTAGTGAGAAAAAATAATGGTGTACTGAATAGCAAGAACCCAATGTTGCCTTAGTGTAGGAAATATTACATTAGTGTATATATGTGACTTCCTTAGGGTATATCTCCTTTTTTTGTTTTATGAGGAACATTCTACCGTCAATAACACTAGTCGCCACTGCACTAATGTCGCCAGGCGCTATATATCATAAATTTTAGCAGCACTAGACTTTCATGTGCCACTGAAGAGGCATGTACAGTAGTTTATATTATGTACATCACACTACATGTCTTCAGTGGCACATAAAAGCCTGTAGTGATGCTAAAATTTGTAATATATGGTGCCTGGCGACATTAGTGCAGTGGCGACTATAGTGTTATTGATGGTAGAGATGACAAAGGTTTTAATAATGCTTGTTGGGAGGCTCGTTAACCTTCTCAGCCTGGCCACCCTGCAACAGTCAACACAACAAGCATTAACTTAACCTTCCACTTAATCTACGTTCACTGCAAAAGTACGAGAGAGAGAGAGAGAGAGAGACACACTGTATATTTTCAGCAGAAATGTATATTTGGAAAGGTTCCTCTCGACGGTTATACTTGGCAACCTGTCACCACATCATTACAGTACACATCCTGTCAAGCATATCAGTACAAAACACTCATACACTGACAAACTTTTTTTGTTTAAACTTGTATAACCAGACATCTAACACGAGGTACATACTAAATGATTCACAACTAGTAAAAATTGTGTTTCGCAGTAAGTGTTAATACAGTAATAAAACAGTATTTACAATTATCGAAGCTGTAAATCAATGAGCAGCCATTTCTCACTGTACAAAATAAATATGGTAGTACGTATTAAGATCACTTACTACAACACAGAAGCAAGACATAAAATTGCCCACGAAGCCTTCAAGGATGCCAATACCTCGAGACACACGATCGAACGTGAACTGCATGGCGACACTGCACGCGGTACACACAGCATAGCAGCACTGAGGTAAGGAAGGGGAGAAGGAGGCGGGAATCTGCTACCTTATAAACAAACTGAAAATAATGCTGATAAAAAAAAAGTATAATCAAGTTTGTACTGTGGGCAACTCAGCGCGCTACACTGCCTAACAGGTGTATACACAGCGAGGGGGCGGGGAATGGGGGCGGGCTAGCCTATGTACAGGATGCAGTGTCTTAGGTGGAAGAGAGGCAGCTTAGGGTACACTTTCCCTGAGATGACTGTGCCACGTGTTGCACAGGGGAGGAGCAGGACACACCTCCACGAGACCCAGCACTGTACTGTCCCACGAGGTGTGTCCCTTCCTGGTAATTGGTCAGATCCAATATTACAAGAAATGGCCGAGACTACGGTTAAGGAAACAGCAAAATACAGTGACAGTAAACGAGTGGCAGAGTAACTGTTGTTCTATGATGCTAAATGTGTTCCTAGAAAATGTTTAGAAAATGGGTAAAACATTCAAAGCATCAACTTCCTGTACCCTATTGAAACATTTTTTTAGTTAAAAGCAAAACGTATGCATTGGTACACTGTCGACAATGCTTTTCATAAAAATGAAAAATAGACATATTTTAGTAGAGATTAAACATGGATACTTCACCTAAGTCATTATATTGCACAAACTTCACACACACTTATACTCTCTAAAACCAAATGCAGTTCACTGAAGGTATTGTTAGAAATATCATGTCACATGACTATAGATAAGAAGGCTTCAACAGCAGTGCGGCGGAAGCACTTGGTCCTGCCACCCTGCACTCCAGCCTCGCGCCACCACCACCACCACCCACACTGGAGTCACACTACGCCACCTCACCAAGTAATTAAAGCTCCACAATACCAAGTAAAAGACGAGAGTACTGAACAGGACAGAAAATTTGCATCATAAAAACAAAATTCTGATTTATTTTTTTAACTAGCGGGTGTGTCACTAGCATCTCTGTGTCAACTCTTTGAATGCACAACTACACACTTGAATCACTATACAATGCTTTTATGGATACAGATGCAGTACTGTCTTGTTGAAGCTTTCTCCCGCCCCACAACAGACAAATAGTTTAATAAGCAACAAAATCCTTCAGTTCTCGCTTTATCACAGAAGAGGAACAAAATCACCCATTCTGGCCCAACAATCACGTCACTTGTGTTGTCCAGACTCACCAGTCACGTCTGGCAGTGCTACACCACTGCCCATGGTGATCACCCATACCAGGGCATCACTAAGAAACCCCAAACACAACGTGTGGTGGGGATCAAAGAAAAGGCCAATTGTTAATGACAAATACTACCCAATTACACTTTCAATATTTGTGACAAAAACCCATTGTAGGGTTATGCAATATAGCCTCATCCTAACAGACTAATTGAGAGACAGTATCCTTTAAAAAGCATTTCATCATTACCTCCATGGCAGGAGTTTTAATGATCGAAAATAAAAATGAAAAGGAGTATGATAGTGAAAGACAAAATAAACCACCCAGTGGGCTGGGCAACACAGCCATTCACACCTATTCAACAAAGCCACACCTGTCTGTCTCGTTGCACTGGGCTCTGGGCAGACACAAAGCCCACCTCTGAGGCCGTGCTCTGCCTCGCCGCCACATCAGGTCATCCTCACCGTATACAGGGCGGGCAATGGGGTCACCGAGTCCTGATACCACGACAGCTGGAATTTGACAATGACATCAAGACCCCAATCTTCAAGCGGCATGGGAGGGTCCAGACTAGAAAGCATCAGTCGGAGGGAGAAAAAATGGCCCACTCCAATGGGCACAAGACGGTCACACAAGACTCACACACTGAGTTCATAGACACACATGCACAGGGTTAGTGTGTCCTGGGCAGGCGTGGAGCCCAGTATCAAGGCTTGCCAACTTGTTTTGGGGAGCAACAGATGAGCTGGAATTCCCCATCCCAGCCTCTTCTGCCATCATACAGTGCATGATGAGGCTGCTTTCATCATGCCAGTGTAGGCGATGATAAGGTCACCAGTTCTGAATATATACAAGAACTTATTTTAGTGCAATGATGATGTAGTGCCGTGCAGACATCCCTAAAGATAGCTGTTCAGAGTACAAAGGGACATGCGCTCTGACTCAAGACCATTCTCATGGTTACCTCATGATGCTGGTGAGCAGTCCAGAGCAGCAAAGGCTAATGATGTGATGAGTAATAGGTGCCTTGCTGTCTGTGTCTTGTCTCTGGGAGGTGCAGGGTGAGGGCCGTCACCCTGATGGCTGGCCACGCCGTGCTGCTGCCGCTGCACCCTCACACCTGACACCTGGCTGGTGGAGGTCCCTGGGCAGGGGCGTGCTAGGACAGAGTATGCAAGTAGACACATGGGGAAGCAGATGAAGACACAGCTTGGTATTTCTAGGGATCAATATATGCTTCCCTTTCCCCTCTTCCTTCAGCCCAAATTGCCCGGTATATTTGATCAGGAAATAATGTGTTCATGAATCTTCATGGGGATCTGAGTCAGCCCAAAGAGCATATGAACTTCATAGTGTTGGCTTCAGCTATAGCACTAAAAAGTGCAGAGTGTGAAGAAAATAAGTTAACAGGAACACATTTATCTAATGCTTCCCTTTGAGTTATCACAAGACCCGCCTGGAAACCTCTCGCTAGCCCCGGCGGGTCAAGCATCACACACTTCCACAACGACAACATCCCCAGCGTGAGGAGACCCGGACTGCACCATTCACACCCCCCATCAGGCTCCCGGGGGTCTCGGCAGCCTCTCATAAGAGAGCAAGCAACAGAACTTCACTGGTTGTCCAATAGGCCATTGGAAGCCAGACTCCAACACAATGGCAGATTCTACTATGTACTGGTGTGATGCTTCCCTCCGACTCTGGAAACCTTGGTACCACCACACCTAGTCCCAGGTCCTCACAGCGTGGTCCCTCCTGGCAGGACACACACAGTCCCAGGTCCTCACAGCATGGTCCTTCCTGGCAGGACACACACTCACTCCTCCATGGTGCTGTCCTTCTCCTCACAGTCCTCAATCAGGTCATCAATGATCTTGTTGATCTGGAACACAGGCTGTCCAGGACCCTCGTCGGGCTCCTGGGCCGCAGCCTCACTCAGGGCCGGCAGGGGGCCAATGAAGTCCCTGGGACTGGCCCTGCTGCTGCAGCCAACCTCCTCCTCCTCATCATCCCTGTGGCTGGTCTTGGGCAAGCTGCTCTCCACCAAGGCAAAGTGTTGGGGCAGGTGAAGGTCAAAGTTTGTACCTGAGGGATAAAAGGCAAAGCTCTATGTGTCAAGGGAGAGCTCTATGTCAAGTTATGAATTACAAAACACTAAGGTAGAGTTAATTTTCAAACTATGAAGTACAAAACACTAAGGTAAAGTTCATTATCAAGCTATGAAGTACAAAACACAAAAGAAAAAACAATATTTTCTAAAAGAATAGTCTTGTGCAAGCATAGAAGCATGAATGGAATCACAAGAGAAAACTTCCTTTGGAAGAATGGTAGGATCTTAATGAATGATCAATTATCTATTATTCACAATGAATTCAACATCATATAACAACATATAAAATCCATACTTCAGTCAAATATTTAGGATACATATATCTATTTGGTATAGCTTGAAACACAAGGACTAAAATACTGCATATACTGAATAAGATGATGTGAAAACAGGAACACAAGAAAAGTGTGGTAGCCTCGTAGCCAGGAGTAGAGGTGGGGGAGAACCATTACCTTTCCTGTGGTAGAAGAGGAGGTATGACGTGCAGTACTCCTCCTCCCGCGGCTTCTGTCTGGTCACCGAGTCATCGTTGAAGTAGTGCCACTCCCCTGTGACGGGACTCCGGGCAAAGGCTGTGTAGTGACCTGCCTGGGCCACTGTGGGTCGGGGAGAAGGGGAGCAGGATGGGTTAAGGACAGGTCTTGTATCCTAGGTCATCTGAACTACCCACCAAAGTATTACTGGCAGGAGGTGGAAGTAATTGATACCTGTTCCTTGGAAATCTCTCTAAAAGATGGCCGCAACAGAAGTGCCTCTATTAGCTCCTCTCCATAATATGAAAACACACAATACTCCCAGTGTCTCTAGGCTGGGGCTGCCTTTATGGTATAACCTGCAGTGTAGTGGGCGGTGGGGTCTCCACATCCCTACACCAATAGATAGATATCCTTGTTATTCAACTTCTTTAGGATGTGGAAGTACTCTATTGACATCACATAGCAAAAGATGATGATGTAAAGTCTCTTCGTTACCTTTCTTTCTTTTGAAAATTATTCCTTTTCTTACCCCTTGTACCACCAGATAACCTGACCTTAGCTTCCATCAATACACAATAACCTGAGAAAGCCTGTGTACCCATGGGCGTCACTCACCTCCCATGTGGCAGACGCAGGCATACAGGCTGTACTGCTGGTTGGTGTTCGCCTCCCCGGCCACATAGTCTGACAGGTCCAGCCCGTCCAGAGGGAAGATCACCTTGTCGTCCAGCTTGGTGCTCATTGTGCCGTGGAACAAGAACCTGCAAACCACACCACCATTACAACACACTCTTGCATCACATCAGCCAGTCTTTGTATGAGGGATTCTGTTGCAATTTATATTTCCTACCATTGTATATCATATTTGCATAATCATAAAACTGTAGGTCATATTATCCACAACATTTTGAACCTATATGCTTAGTATGTCAGAATATGCCTGCTTATATTTCTCGTTGTCTATTGTGTTAGATATTTCATGTTTAAGCTTTGTATGTTTTGAGTATTTATATTTGGACCATATAGTGTTTAGGATTTTTTTGTTCTTATATATGTTTTGTTATTTTGGTGATGTGATGTATAGCATGCGATTCTGTGATCAATAAATCTATCTATCTATAGGATGTGTTATGGTACTGAACACTTATAACTCCAATATGTCCGAAGTGGAGTTGGTATTTAACCCCTTCAGGCCCAGAACGTAATTTCCATTGTAATTTGACCACCATTAGATGAATTTTAATGAATACAAGCAATGTTTTATAGATATGACCCGTTTAGTATCCTTGTCGACTAACTAATTTGGTATATTAAGTTGCTTTTCGTAATTTTATGGCTCGACAATATACAATTTTATATAGCAAAGGAAAGATCCGAGCGTGAAGGGTTAATTGACTATTCCTTAAAAATTCTGAGTCATTCCAGGCAGGTCATGTCAAGGGGTCACGGGGTCACGGGGTCACTCACCTCTCCAGATGCAGGATGAGGTAGGGAGGGAAACGCCACACGGATATGGTCTTGGTCGCCTGCTGCTTGCGGTCACACACAGGACAGAACCAGGAGTCGGCTTCCTCCAACGTCTCACTGCAGATAAAAAAACCAGTCACACTAATATGTATAATGCCATATAATAAAAATCCAATTCAGGTAAATTTCTTGTATTCGTTTTATGGATGAAATGATATGAAATGCACTTCACTCACATAATGAAGTATTCTATAAATTTTTAAACAAATGTATGAATAAAACGATGCACACAATCACTGAAACCATTGTGTGTGTCAAAGAGGAACACTACAATTTGCATGGTTAGAAACACTCTTCATCAAAACATGCTACATATGATTCCTTCAGTCTCATACCTGCCTATGTAGAAATTATGGATATGAAGAATCATAAAACCACAAATGAACTCAGTAAAAAGATTCTAATATTTATAACTACAAGTTTTCCCTCTCTTTGCAGTCTGTATAAGTGATAATGATAAATACTGATGTCGTCCAATTTCAATGACATAAGAACATAAGAACATAAGAAAATAAGGAAGCTACAAGAGGCCGTGAGACCTACACAAGGTAGTTCCTGTTTGCCATGACACTACAGCAATCATTCCTACAGTTTTGTCATTCCAGCCTACCTCTGTGTGAAGGCTCGCAGGCAATCATAGAGGGTGAGGGGAACATTCTGCCTGATGTCGTTGAGTGAGGGGTGGTCCAGGGTGGAGGCGAGGGCCTGGTGGTGGTCCGGGGAGAGGGCGGTGAAGCGCACGCACAGGGTGTCCCCGGCCTGCAGCGCCACCTCCGCCCCGCCCAGCACCTCACAGCCCCGGCAGTGCGAGGAGAACAGGCAGCGCGAACAGTTGTAACCCTGAAGCAGAGGGGAAAGTACATTGTCTTAAGCTATAACATTAGAGCCACCTATACCATTCATACATGTGGGAACAGTTGTAGCCCTGAAGAAGGGGAAAATACACTGCCTAGTATAAATTCTTTACATAGGAACTACTGAAGAAAGGGAATACATGTCTAAGCTAAATTCATAATAGGGAACAGTTGTAGCCCTGAAGCAGAGGGGAAAATACATGGTCTTAAGCTATAAATTCATACATAAGGGAACAGTTGTAGCCCTGAAGCAGAGGGGAAAATACATGGTCTTAAGCTATAAATTCATACATAAGGGAACAGTTGTAACCCTGAAACAGACTGATTGATTGTAATGCCAAAAAAGGGGAAATGTGCCAGAGATCAGAGGTCATATGGCACTATGGCAAAGCATAAAAGGGTCAGGGTTTGAGAGAAAGAGTGAAACGGTGAGGGAAGGGGAAAGGAACGGATTGTTAGCCCTGTTAGACCTGAAGCAGAGGTGAAAATGCATTATGTTATGCTGAAATGTATACCTATGGTTTAGGATGGAACCAGTGATATCTGTCCTCTATAATCTCAGTTGAGTTTGAAATAAATACATTCACCCATAAAACTTAGATTTCTCTTTATAATCCTAACCAGAAGCTAAATATTTGGACATGATACACAACTGTTTATATTTATTGTCATTTACCAAACTATATGAATATCTCCTGGTAAATGACATGCTATTGCAACAGAAGATAAAAACTATGTGAGTCAAGTTCACAGCAACATACCCTTCTATCCACAAGCCTACCCTTCCATCAGATCACTCCACAGAAACCTACTGTTCCATCAGACCAATCCATCATAACTTACATAAGAACATAAGAAAATAAGGAAGCTACAAGAGGCCGTGAGACCTACATGTGGTAGTTCCTCTTACCCTTCCATCCACAAACAGCAGAGAGTAATTGCTGCCTGGAGGTATTCTAGGGGCGAGGGTCTGAGTGAGGGTGGCGGGACTGAGCCGGGAGGGAAGGGCCAGCAGGGCGGGGTGGCCGAGGAGCTGCATGCACCGCTTGTTGTTGTTGTCACTCTCCTGGTCCATACGGAACACCAGGGGAACACGCAGTATCCTGAAGGTGGAAAAGGAATCTTGAGACCCTACGTACTTCAAAACATCACATTTTCCTCAATATTCCTTCAAGTTACAATACCACTAAAAGGATGCTACTGTCAACAACACTATAGTCGCCAATGCACTAATGTCACCAGGCGCCATATACAGTAAATCCTCTCGTATTCGGACTTTGACATTATTCGGACCTCCTCCATTTTTTTTTTTTTTTTTTTAGGGTCGAAATTTAATAGCTATATTTATTATACACCTAGATTTTTTTTTTTTTTTTTTTTTATACCTATCCCCCATATATAATCCCCCCATTATTCGGATCCTTGCATTACTCGGACCACTCCTTGGCCCAATAGTCCGAATACGAGAGGTTTTACTGTGTTACAAATTTTAACATCACTACTGATTTGTATGTGCCACCAAAGACATGAACACGATATAAATTACTGTGCATGTCTTTTTAGTGGCACATACAAATCTGTAGTGATGCTAAAATTTGTAGTACAGGGAGGTCCCGAAGATACGAGCAGTTAGATTCCACCTGGCATACTCGTAAAGCGAAATCTCGTATAACGAAACACATAACTAATGGTAAAATATAGGTTTGGTTCCAGGACCCCTTCAATTATATATATATATATATATATATATATATATATATATATATATATATATATATATATATATATATATATATATATATATATATATATATATATATATATATATATATATATATATATATATAAAAAAAAAAAAAAAAAAAAAAAAACTTTTTGAAGCTAAAATAAACTATAGCAAACACAACAAACACACAGCGTCTATATTACCCACACTGTACTACCTATTCTGAAAGAGAAAATAACACACAAAATAGCATAACTGCACATTAATTAACCATAAAACATGCATAACAAGCTAAAAAGACGTTGTAATGTAGGGGACGCTGCGTGATACAAGAGAAGGTAGTGTAGCGTCCCAAGGTTGGGGCCGCACACCTGCTAATTACCCCTAAAGGTCAGGCCGCGCCATATGCTTAATTACCCTTCAGGTCACGCCTTGCTAGGGGTGACCTGACTGCGGTCCCAAGGTTGGAGCCGCACACCTGGCTAATTACCCCTAAATGTCAGGCAGCGCCATATGCTTAATTACCCTTCAGGTCACGGCTTGCTAAGGGGTGACCTCACTGGGGTCAACCAAATCCCCCTTTGTCCAGCCCGGGAGTGGTAGGGCGCACATTTTGAACTTGATAATTTTACTCACCCCAGTTTGAATGTCGCATCATTGGATTTTCGATCTCGTATATTGAAAATAGACCCTAATTTACACATCTCGTATCATCGGATTCTCGTATACCGAATGCTCGTATAACGGGACCTCCCTGTATATGGCGCCTGGTGACATTAGTGCAGTGGCGACTAGTGTTATTGACGATACAGATGTGATGACCTAAGAGATGTAAATTCCATACCTTACTATTCCTACAGGATATAATACCACTAAAGAGATGCTAAAGATGTGAAGACCTATGAGATCTACCGTAATTCTATACCTAACTATCCCGTCAGGTTACAATACCACTAAAGAGATGTTAAAAATGTAAAGACCTATGACATGTAATTCCATACCTTGCTTTGGGCTTCTCTATCTTCCTTCGCTCCACAGGGATGAGGTCTGAAGGGGAGAGTGAGGCCTGACAAACCGGGCAGGACAGGCTTTCTCCGCCACCCTGGTGCTTACACGACATCTGGGGCAAAGAACAGTACAAGGTCAAGGAAGCGCTGAGATATCACACTCAAGGGTCTATGATGGCTTGAGACAGGAGGGATGGGACTGTGAGAGGCTGGAGTGTGAAATGGAAGTGTATGGACAATAACAAAGACATTTTTCAGTAGTGGTACCTCCCAAGCATCAGGCCTTTGAGTATATTAAATTAGGTGCAAGATTTGGGTATACAAAGGTTTGCTCTGTGACTCTGCTAGGAATCAGAAATGTATAGTGTAAATATATGACCTGAAAAGAGTAGATAGATAGCTGGAGTAATAACAGTGTGGAAAGAACTATATCCTGCTAATTGTTTTCCATCCACTTAGAAAATTTCGGCGGTAAAATATTAACATTTGAAGACACCCCGTCGAACACATTCTATGAGAGGTTTGTCAGGATAGCTCTGACCAAGGAGATTTAGGTGTAGAAAGAATGTGACATATGCCGCCAGCCACACAGTCTTCGGCCACGCACCTCAATGCAGCCGTCACACAGCAGACACGCCTCACACGTGTGGTGCGTCTTGAGCTCCGTCTGGCACATCTCCTCCAGGCAGATGGTGCAGGACCTCCAGTGGTTGCCCCCGGCACGGCTACACTCACCACCACTCGCCCTCTCCGGGGATGTATTCAGCACCTGCAACACCACAGCAGTTAATGGCAACTCTCAGCCACACCACCACCACCACATGTGTTTGATGAGGCAACACCACCACCTCATCACAAGATAACTCACTATCCATGACACACAGCTTCAACTTGATCTCCACTGCAGCTTAGCCCCTTCACACCCAGATCTTTCCTTTGCTATAAAAATGTTGATGTTGTCGAGCCATAAAATTTCGAAAAGTAACTTTATATACCAAATTAGTTAGTCGACAAGGATACAAAACAGGTCACATCTCTAATACATTGCTTATAGTCACTAAAAATTGTCTTATGGTACCCAAATTACAATGGAAATTACGTTCTGGGCCTCTAGGGGTTAATACACACCCAGACACACTACACAAATCATATTCATGTATACAGAACCACGTCTACTGCAAAGAACCACAATAGTGTCAAGTAGAATATTGAGAGCTGATCAGTACTGTCATGTGCTGCGGGATCACCTTTTCCGTGGGGGGTGTCGGGGAGGGCTGGGGCGCCTCCTCCTCGCTGCTGGGGGGCGGCGGCGGCAGGTGGAAGGTGTAGATGTTGCGCAGGTTGTAGTTCAGGAACTTTGTCATGTAGCCATCCTCCTGCAAAGACAGATTTATTAGTTTTCTAAAGTTAACAATTACATCTCATGATTATTATATTTTGTGGTTATGTAGTTCCACTATTCACACAAGATCAGAGATTTTGCAGATCTAATGTAGAGATTTTGTGTACAATGAAGATCTGAACATGATAATTAAACAATGAAGATCTGACATGATAATTAAACAATAAAGATCTGAACATGATAATTAAACAATGATCTGAACATGACAATTAAACAATGAAGATCTGAACATGACAATTAAACAATGAAGATCTGAACATGATAATTAAACAATGAAGATCTGAACATGACAATTAAATAATGAAGATCTGAACATGATAATTAAACAATGAAGATCTGAACATGACAATTAAACAATGATCTGAACATGACAATTAAACAATGAAGATCTGAACATGACAATTAAACAATGAAGATCTGAACATGACAATTAAACAATGAAGATCTGAACATGACAATTAAACAATGAAGATCTGAACATGACAATTAAACAATGAAGATCTGAACATGAGAATTAAACAATAAAGATCTGAACATGAGAATTAAAGTATCCCATATCCCAGATTCATAGACACACGCCACAAGGCATTGACGGAGGGGAAGGAAGTGAAGCCTCACCACAATCCTGGCAATGTGATTGTCGAACACCTCGGCCACCACCAGGTGTTCCGGGGAGTCCAGGCCGGCCATCTTGCAGAGGGCCGCCTTGAGGTCACCCACGTAGGACACCTTGCACAGGGTGATCAGGTAGCGCGTGGGGGGGCTGCTGCTGCTGCTGCTGATGTACGTCACCGCTGCAACACACACAAACACACCACAGAGTTATGTCATCAGCACTACCATGACTGAATGCCACCTTCATGCTTGTACATGTATGATTTCTAAAATGTAGAGAAAATAGGTGATTAACTCTGAAAACCTGCCATTTGTTCCCTTATGACCCCGTGTGTAATGTTCTGATGATGTTATTTGGGTAACATGTGTTCAAAGTCAAATGTACTTTAAGAAGATAGTGCATGATAATCCAAAACAAATTCTTTAACAAGAACTACTCTGAGGAAACTATTTCAGATAACCTTTTCAATGAGAACTGTCATATTAGGACCCAACAAAGTACTCAATAACACAACTAGATACTTACTGATCTGAATTTGATTAGCATATGGAAGAGGCACAGAAAGTGTTCCGAAGGGGTCGTACTTGACAGACGTGTGTCCACACACTGAGCACACCAACTGGGGGAGGAAAACCATCTCTTATAAATGAGGCGCTTATTTCAGAAAGTCGATAAGCGCCATCAATAAAAAACTAAGAAAATGGCTTCAAAATATTTCAATGTTCAAAAGATATGACATTTTGAACATTGAAATATTTTGAAGACATTTTCTTAGCTTTTTATTGATGACGCTTATCGACTTTCTGAAATAAGCGCCTCAAATAAGTGTCAGAAATTAACAATATTGCTTACATGAGCAGTGTGTATTCCCATGCATCACTCACACACATACAAACACACTCACACACACACAAACACACTCACTCACACTCTCACACACACACACACACACACCACACACACACACGTACCGAGCTCCTGAACTGGCCATAGAAGGTCTCCACCACGGTGCTCTTGGCCTCCCCCACAAAGGACTTCCAGGTGAGGTCTGCCTGCCGCTGCTCCTGAGTCAGCCGGGCCAGGGAGTGAGCGGCCGCGTGCGTCTCCACACCCGAGGTAGAACTTGAGCTGTCCGCCGCCCTCTCCACGGCAGTCCCCTGAGATTTCTCCAACTCGTACTGGACGTTCTTCTCGTCCAGGCGCATCCGTTTGTTTATGGTGAGCCTGTCTCTCTCGTCCCCGTCGTCGCACTCTGCCCCGGCACGCCCCCCCCCAGCCTACCCCCCCGCCCCTCCTGCAGCAGGTTGACCTCCTTGACCCGCTTCACCCCAGACTTGCACAGGTTGTCGAGGCTGTTTTTGAGTTTAGTTTTCTCATACTTAGCATACTTTTCTGAGTCATACAGCAACTCATTGTTGGCTGGGTTGCTGTCCTTGACAAGCACGTTGACGTTGGATGTCTTGGACTCCTTCATGATGTCCTCCAGTTTGACAAAGGACGAGTGGGGAAGGATAGTCCCGGGGCAGCCCAGGCTACTACTGGGCTCACACGGGCCTGGCTGGGGCAAGACAGTCTCCTCTGCCTCCTGATGCTGCTGCTGCTGCTGTCGCTGCTGCTGTGCCCTTTCCAGACGGAGGGACTCTTGAAGGTGATTCTTCTCCATGTCAGACGCACTATCACAGTGTAATGGGGTCCGCAAGTCACTGGGGGCCACCAGGTTACTAGTGGAGCTGATATCACAGTCAGAACCTTCACACACATCGCCGCCGCCGCTGCCCAGCTGGTTGTAGCGGCGCACGCTGGCGCTGCTCACCTCCGCCGGGTCTGACACGTCGGACGTCACACTCTCGGCGTCATGACAGCTGCACAAAGGAGCAGTCACTCGACCATCACACAATGAACAAAACAATAATCGTAACTAAATCTATAACAAAATCAAGTACAAATATTAAAGGCATTACAAGTCACAGTGCACTATGAGACACCTAATAATTTTGAGCATTTTACTTCAATGTTTAATCGTCTATCTATCGATCCATCTATCTCTGACGTCTGTTCCTCAGAGCTCCCGGCACCCACCTAGTTGTGCCGGCCAGGGAGAGGTCGTCGCAGGAGGTGTTCATGCGGCAGCAGGGGGCCAGCGCGCGCACCTCCTCGGGGATGGGCTGCAGGCGGAGGTTCACCAGGTGGGCGTCGACCGAGCTGCTGGAAACGCTGCTCTTGGGGGAGGCGGCACCGCTGTCCAGGCCCACTGTCTCCTGGAGGGGTAAAAGTTATGTTAAGAGGACTTTAAATATGGTACCAATAACACAAAAAAGTCTCCTGGAGGGGGGAAAGTTATGTTAAGAGGACTTTAAATACGGTACCAATAACACAAAAACTATGATATAAACAAGTTAAAAGATGCCCAAATTATTTCTTCCCTGTCAGGTTTAAAGTACAAAATTTATGAAGTTGACATACCATCCTCTCTCTCTGTCTCACACATTAAGCTGCAGCTCAAGACAGCAGATAATGATGAGGATTATGATATACATATGTGTAGTATACCTGGACTGACCTACTGTTTCCTGGAGAAGTGAAAGTTATGTTAACCCCTTAAGGCCCAGAACGTAATTTCTATTGTAATTTGGCCACCATTACACGATTTTAATTGATATAATGCAATGTTTTATAGATATGATCAGTTTAGAATCCTTATCCACTAAGTAATTTGGTATATTTAGTTACTTTTCGTAATTTTATGGCTAACAGACGAATTTATATAGCAAAGGAAAGATCTGGGCGTGAAGGGGTTAAGATAAGCTGCAACTCAAGACAGCAGGCAATGAGGAGGATTATGATATGGTATACCTGGACTGGCCTACTGTTTCCTGGAGAGGTGAAGGAATATTTTTTGTTTTTGTTTGTTTACATCACAAAGGGCTGGCCAAGGGCAAATTAAAAGCAGGAGCAAAAAAAACGCTGTTGCCAGTCCCTATAAAGAAGACAGTAAGAGAATATGAAAAGGAGGGGAGGGGGGGGGGGGGGGGGGGCAATTTAGTTCGGGAGGTGTCTTGTTACTCCACTTTTAAGTTTGCTTGCAACTCATGTCATTTCCATCTTACTGACCTTGAAATTTGTGGAAGAGGAGACTAAAGAGGCATATAAGAAGTCTAGTTTATATCAGCAAGCTTATTGAAAGACGTTTTCAGAGAAGCAATGCATAATTTACATATACCTAGATGGCGAGAGGTGTTGTAATGCAGGCTTCTTTACTTTCAATTGAAGACAGTCACCTCATTTTCATGGCATCTATTTCTAAGTATCAGCAAATCTTTAAATACAGTACCAACAACACAAAAACTAAGAGGTACCAACATCACAAAAACTAAGAGGTACCAACATCACAAAAACTAAGAGGTACCAACATCACAAAAACTAAGAGGTACCAACATCACAAAAACTAAGAGGTACCAACATCACAAAAACTAAGAGGTACCAACAACACAAAAACTAAGAGGTACCAACATCACAAAAACTATGATATAAAAAAGTTAAAAGATGTCTAATATATTTCTTCCCTGTCAGGTTTAAAAGTACAACATTTATGGAATTGACACAAAATGCCGTCACTTACTTCATGCGAGTCACTGCGAAGTTCGAGCGGTTGTTTGAGTAGATGCGGCGAGTGAGGGCAGCGAGGGGACTGCGGGGAGGTGGGGCAGTGGGGGGACTGAGGGGAGGAGGGGCTGGAGTAGGACTGCTGGCTGCCCCTGCTTCCCTCAGGCCTATTACTATTATTATTGTTGCTGCTGGTACTACTGCTGGTGCTGCTACTACTTCTGCTGTTGCCACTGCTGCTGCTACTGCTACTACTGCTGCTGCTGCTGGCCACTGCACTGCCACTGTCAGCTGCACACTTTGTTTTCTTGGCCTTGATGCCCTCCGCACCCTTCCCTACCCCACCATCGTCGCTCAGGCACATTTGTTTCCGCAGTGTTTCCAGGAGGAGAGTCACAAATTCTTGACAGTCATGCTGGAAGGGAGAGAGCAATGCAATATTCAACCTAATACTATATGGTAATAAAACACATTCCCCTCTTTCTCAAATGGGATAAATAGAACTGGTTATAAGAGTATGGCAACTTCACAATAGATTTCTGAACCTATACATTTTGAAGAAGCAACATTAAACACAGACTGAATAAGATGCGAATGAAAAGATGGACTAGATAGCTAAATAAGTTCATGCCTCAAGGAGTGTTTGTGATATAGCCAGTCAGTGATATTGTCATAGTGCTGAGAGTAAGGCGATTGGGGTGGTTTTGGCATGTGAAGAGGAGAGGTGGTGAGGCATTGGGGAGAACTATTGGAGTGGAAGTGTCAGGTGAGAGTAAGGAGATTGAGGTGGTATGGGCACGTGAAGAGGAGAGGTGGTGAGGCATTGGGGAGAGCTATTGGAGTGGAGGAGCCTGGTCGCCATCTACCAGGCAGGCCAAGGAAGACATGGAAGGCAGTGTATTGAAGAGGATCTGGCAGCATTGGGCATTGAAGAAGTAGAGGCAACGGATATATATATAGTTGGAAGAGTATCATTGCAAATCTGACGTTAACCCCTTGAGGCCCAGAACGTAATTTTCATTGTAATTTGGGTAGGCCATTAGACGATTTTAATAGATATAAACAATATTTTATAGATATGACTTGTTTAGTATCCTTGTCCACTAACTAATTTGGTATATTCAGTTACTTTTTCGTAATTTTATGGCTAACAGACGAGTTTTGTGTACCGAAGGAAATATCTGGGCGTGAAGGGGTAACTTAAACAGAGAGAAGAAGGAGCAGAAAGTGAAGAGGTCATGTAGGGTTGGCAGGACCTCCCAGCTCACCTGTCTGTAGTCTCTGAAGTCCCGCCACTGCTGCCCAAAAGCATCCTTGAAGTCTGCCGGCCGGAGGGAGGAATACTTGCCACACCAAATCTTGTGGGTGAGTTGGGAGAATTGAGCAGCAAGGGAGTAATTCACATTGTTGTTGTTGTGTGTGTGATGGTGACTGAAGAAATACTGTAAGAAAATGGATAACAAAGAATTAACGATGCTTCACACACCAGTCAACGAAGAACAAAACTATCAAGACAGATTTGTTATAAACTTTACATTGCCCTTATCTCTCTCTCTCTCTCTCTCACCATCACTAAAGAAATACTGTAAAAAAGTGGATAACAAAATAAATAAAATGCTTCACACACCAGTCAATAAAGAACAAAACGGCAAAGAATCACGGCAGATTTGATGATAAGCCTTTAATTATTCCCCCCCCCCCTCTCTCTCTCTTCTAATCGTCAATAAATCCAGTTGGTCGTGTAAAAGAAATGACAGCTTAAATTTTTTCCTATCTGTCTGTTTTTCTATACATTTCTGTCTGTTATATTTCTGTTTATCTAGTTTTGTTTTTCTATTCTCTCTGTCTCTCTCTCATACTTACCATCCTCACTCCTCAGTCTTACGTGTCCTTGTGTCTGCAGAAATGTGTCACTCTTCCTACATACTCATGAGTGTCCCTGCTCTCTGCCACTCACCTAAATATTCATGAGTGTCCCTGCTCTCTGCCACTCACCTAAATATTCATGAGTGTCCCTGTTCTCTGCTACTCACCTAAATATTCATGAGTGTCGCTGCTCTCTGCCACTCACCTAAATATTCATGAGTGTCCCTGCTCTCTGCCACTCACCTAAATATTCATGAGTGTCCCTGCTCTCTGCCACTCACCTAAATATTCATGAGTGTCCCTGCTCTCTGCCACTCACCTAAATATTCATGAGTGTCCCTGTTCTCTGCTACTCACCTAAATATTCATGAGTGTCGCTGCTCTCTGCCACTCACCTAAATATTCATGAGTGTCCTGCTCTCTGCCACTCACCTAAATATTCATGAGTGTCCCTGTTCTCTGCCACTCACCTAAATATTCATGAGTGTCCCTGTTCTCTGCCACTCACCTAAATATTCATGAGTGTCACTGCTCTCTGCCACTCACCTAAATATTCATGAGTGTCACTGCTCTCTGCCACTCACCTAAATATTCATGAGTGTCACTGCTCTCTGCCACTCACCTAAATATTCATGAGTGTCACTGCTCTCTGCCACTCACCTAAATATTCATGAGTGTCCACTGCTCTCTGCCACTCACCTAAATATTCATGAGTGTCGCTGCTCTCTGCCACTCACCTGAGCAATGGGAGGCGTGTTCACCAGGCACTGTATTCCCGCCGCCATGAAGCAGGTGTTGCCCAAGTTGCGAAGGCCACAGATGCCACTGACAGCATTATCGTCTGCAATACCCCAGAGTACATCATTTATGGTTCAGACAAAATCAAGTTATTCTGTGATATATAAAAGATGGCAATGCAAATTAAATGGAGTGATATGATACATGAGGATGGAAGCATAAGGGATGATGAAAATAGGAAGATCAGGAGACAGTGAGGATGTAATGATAAGGAAACTTGTATGGGGAGGAGCATGGTGTGAAAACTATAAAATGAAGTAAAGTAAGTACATATAACAAATGAAAAAGTTGAAAAATAGAAATCGATTATGATGATCAGGAAGAAGAGCATTTACTAACCATGATCTTAAGGACAGGGCAACAATGAGATTATTGATACAGAAGGAGAGAGTAGAGCTACAAGAAGAGGAGAGGAAAAAGACCGAGATGCATTCATTCAGTCAACAATAATTCAATTCAAAGTCAGGCAACAATAATTCAGTCATACAATCTGCTATTAACCCCTTCGCACCCAGATCTTTCCTTTGCTAGAAAAAATTGTATGTTGTCGAGCCATAAAATTACGTAAAGTAACTGAATATACCAAATTAGTTAGTCGACAAGGATACTAAACAGTTCATATCTATAAAATATTGCTTATATTCACTAAAAATCGTCTAATGGTACCCAAATTACATGGAAATAACGTTCTGGGTCTCAAGGGGTTAATGATAGGGTAACAACGAGATTATTGCTACAGGAGAGAGAGAACTACAAAAAGAAGAGAGGTGAGGAAAAAGACTGAGATGCATTAATGGCAACAATAATTCAGTCATACAATCCACTATTAACCCCTTGAGCCCAGAACGTAATTTCCATTGTAACTTGGCTACCATTAGACGATTTTTAGTGAATATAACCAATGTTTTATAGATATGACCTGTTTAGTATCCTTGTCCACTATCAAATTTGGTGTATTAAGTAACTTTTCGTAATTTTATGGCTAACAACAGATGATTTTATGTATTAATGGAAAGATCTGGGTTTCAAGGGGTTAACAATGACACAAGACAGTTCCAGCACCTGTGACGTCCCCATAGGACAGGATCTCAGGCTCATGGACAGGACTGGTGAAGGTGCCGGGCATGTGGGGGCCGTACACGGGACCCACGCCAAAGTCTCCCGGCTCCAGCCCGGGCATCTCACTCAGGCCGGAGGAGTCTGCGTCGGGCTGTTCATTGTTGAGCACTGAGTAGCCCAGGCCGGGGTGGGCGGTGCCGTAGTGACTCCCGCCAGAACTGTGCACAATAACAGGTTAGACGAGTAATTCATGAGTTCTGATTTCATTTTTATGATGATACATTTTTGAAGAGCAAACATATAAGTTCCTTTTCAGTGATTATTCTTCATTCTTTGGTTTGCCTCTTAGTGTGAATATGATCAAATAGCCTTCTGGGTGAAAGACAGTACTGAGTGGACTGAGGATTGTTGTGTGCTCAATAAAAAAAATGCTGACTTTAAGATGAATTCTACACTTTACGAGAATGCTAGCAAATTTTCTTCCATTCAGAGTTCCATGCAAATTGGTAATTGATCACATTACTAAATTTCCAAATATAAAAATAAGAAAATGCTCAATGATGATCTTACATATATATAAAATGTTGCTCTCTTCTTTTGCATTTTTTTTAAATAGTCCAACCCATTCACTCTTCTCATTCATATTTGATCTTCTTTTGAAATACACGAGATAATAAAACATGTGACTGCAATAACAGCTCTTTTTCTACGTTAATTTTCCCTCCCACAAGCACAGAGACAAGTTGTTCCCTGTGAGTCAAGAAAGGCTTCCCAGCCAGGCTACCTTATCCAGGTGGAGGTGATGCCGGACACCTCCAGGACGTCCACACTCTCCGGGAGCTGTGTCTCTATGCTGGGGGGGCCCTCATCATCGTCATCATCAAGGGGCCCTCCCAGGGGTGAGTCTCGGTCCAGGTCGAGACTGTTGACAGGTGATGACACGATGCCTTCATCTGTGGGACGTGAGAAAACCTTGGTAAGTCACTCGCTCTCTCTTTCTCTCATTCTCTCTCAAATGTACATCCTTTTAAAGTTCATGCATACAATATATACATAATGATCTGCCAGCTGTTAACTACTCCTGACAGGCTGTGGTACCTTACAGTCCTGAAAGAGGGGCTAGCTTCCCACACACAGCCTAAACAGACAACACAGGCATCTACATGGTAATATAAGTAAGCAAGGCCCAACATCCCTGTGTGCAGCCCTATGCCAGCACACGCACCCGGAGCATCACTGGGAGTCACTGCCAGGGGGTCCTCACTTGATGGGGCGAGTGGGTAGTGGAGGGTCGTAGGGGGGTCGTCCTCCACCATTGGGTCCTCCTCCACCACTGCCTCCCCTGGCCCCGGGCTGGTCAGTAGCCAGTGGTGTGTGCGGTCCTCACCTGAAGACATCTGCAGGGGAAGCAAAGGAATGAAAAACAAAGCTAACAAAGGGATATATCACAACACAAACCCTCACACAACAAAAACACAACACACCCCCAAACACACAACAGGGATATATCACAACACAAACCCTCACACAACACACACCCAAACACACAACAGGGATATATCACAACACAAACCCTCACACAACACACACCCAAACACACAACAGGGATATATCACAACACAAATCCAAACACACACCAGGGATATATCACAACACAAACCCAAACACACAACAGGGATCTATCACAACACAAACCCAAACACACACCAGGGATATATCACAACACACACCCAAACACACAACAGGGATCTATCACAACACAAACCCTCACACAACACACACCCAAACACACAACAGGGATCTATCACAACACAAACCCAAACACACACCAGGGATATATCACAACACAAACCCAAACACACAACAGGGATCTATCACAACACAAACCCAAACACACACCAGGGATCTATCACAACAAAACACAACACAAAAACTGACTAATACTAATCCACCAAAACAATAAATGATCCACCTGGTTCACATCAAGCCATTAGTACATCCACCCCTATGTGCTGCTGTAAATGTGTAAGGGTTAGCAGTGTTGGCTGTCAATATGCTATGTCCTCACTACTGGTCTGTATCATGTATCACTGTATCAATTGATGGCTATAACATCCCGTTCCTCTCCCCTTCCCTCACCGTTTCACTCTTTCTCTCTAACCCCTCACTTTTTTATGCTTTGCCATAGTGCCATATGACCTCTGATGTCTGGCACATTTCCCCTTTTTTGGCATTACAATCAATCAATCAATCACTACAGGTTCAAAGCTACGGTACTACTGCTGTTCATCCACACTAACAAGCTGGTGTGTATAATGGTGTGGGTGTAATGTGGTCACCTACATGATGTATTAGACGTGTTAGCATACAATAATGAAAGAAAGAAAAGTGCGAGGCTACAATAACCATACATAAGAGGAGGAAGAGGATATAGTGGGTAGTGGGGGAGTATTAGTTTGAAGATGGAAATGTGGAAGAAGCAAAACGAGCAAGCAACAGTTTTTGGATGACCAGAGAAAATAAGAGGAAAGAAAGAGAAAGAAACTAAAAGACAGAATAAGAGAAGACAACTAACTAAAGACCAGACAGCAAGAAGAAATACGTCAGGGAGTGTCAATGAAAAAGGCCAGACTCCCGACCCACAATTGAACTGAACTGTTACTACGCCCCTGGATGGTGAGTGAATGCCCCTTAAACACTAAACACAATAGAGTTGAATAGACCCTCTCTCTCTCTCTCTCTCATAAAACATTAGAAAATAAGAAAATAAGGAAGCTACAAGAGGCCATGAGACCTATACGTGGTAGTTCCTGTAATTTGTTTTTCTCTCTCTCTCTTAGAATGAGTCTAATCAAGCCTATCCTACCTTACAACATTAAGGTTAGCCTACTCTATGATTGTATATGATCTTAATCCATGGCTGTTAAATCTTTGATACATTACACACATTACATTACATTAATAATCATAGCCTGAACAGATGAAAAGTACAAATCTCCTCTATTGTAAATAATTCAGAATAGCAATGTTTTCACTTTTTTTGTAAGCTAATGAATTATTCCAACGGCAAACAATTCAACAATCATCCATCCTATAACTCGTTTAATGGTGATACAGCATAACCTATAGACACGTGTAATGGGGTTTTCACTTATATAGCAGAGACTGAGGAGATTAGAGCCATTCAATATTATTTAAAAACAAGCCACTATCACCTCTATAGTGAACATTTTCCCATACGTTCAGTTTTCCACCCTTCACTTAATCTGACGCAATAAGAATGAGACAAAGAATAATGGGAGGACGTATGGAGGTACTACAAAGAGCAACCATTTATCCCTCAAAACAGGAAAACATTTATAACAATACGACAAAACATACATAAATCATAACCTAAATACCTTCATGTTGCACTAGATATCCCACTAGTACATATATACACAATCCCATTATAATAATACACCAAAAAGTTAGTATACGACCCTAAGAATAAGGAAACAGGAAGAATTTCAATACACGAAGCAGACGTCAACATTATGGAGGTCAGAATCAAAACAAAGACACACACTCATGACTTAACCTCCTATTTTAACCTTCCTAAGCAATCCTGTACCTTCTCCTTCACCCTACATACAGTCCAAGCCTTACCTTACATTACTATAGCCTTGGGTATGTCTCCAAGCCCCCAGTGCCCTCAGTATTTAAGGAAAATGAAGCAAAGCAACAGGCCGGCCCTTACACCACCTCCTCCTCGATCAGGTTTTTCCACGCATGCGCTGGGCTTTATTATTTCTTTACGCTGCGTGTGTAAGAAATTCGCTATAGAACTGCTGGGTTTACGAAATATTTGTTTGTTGATACTGGTTGATTTTAATCCGAATGAAAAATAGTGGTGGTGGTAGCTATAAGTAGTGGTTGTTGTAGTGGTAGCTAATGGTGATGGAAGTTGTAGTGGTGGTGGTGATGGTAGTAGAGGCAGTGTTGGTAGAAGCTGTAAAGTGTCTTTGGTAGTACGTAGTAGTAGAAGTAGTGGTGGTGGTCAGTGGCGTACCCAGAAAATTGAAAAAGGGGGGGGCCAAAATATATATATATCAAGTATAGGCGTCCAGCCTCTGGCCCCTTTGCTTTTGGCTCAGTTCTTGCGGCTGGAACGTGGCAGCGAGCTCAAATTAAAGTGCTTTTAAAATACCTAGTCTACAGAAGTTACAGAGGTCTACAACAAGCCAAAGTACCAAAATACCGGTATTTTGGTACTTTGCAACAAGCAACAGAAGTTATTGTAAAACCGAAGTTTATTTAGCACTAATTAAATCATAACGCTAATTACTCATTAAGGGCTTGTTCTACGCAAAAAGTTTGTTTCACAGACCCCTATTGATTTTGACAGCACTACTACCTAACATGTCAAATTTCAGCTCAATCCGACAATATTTAGGAGTAGTTATTCACTTTTTGGCTTAAACTTGGTTCCACTCCCCTTACGCGAATGGGTCTTATGGTAAGTAGCAGCTCGCTTCGCTCGCTGCCAATATATATATATATATATATATATAATATATATATATATATATATATATATATATTATTTATAATAAATATATTTTATTATTTATTTTTTGCAAAGGGGGGGGGGGGCACCCCCCCCTTCGTTACGCCACTGGTGGTGGTGGTAGTAGTAGTAGTAGCAGTAGTAGTAAAACTAGTAGTATACTATAGTAGTCAGAAGTAGTTGTAGTATAGTAGTAGACTAGTAGTAGAGATGGTAATGGTGGCCATGGGTATATAAAATATAGTAGTAGTAGTACGTAGTGGTAGTAGTATAATCAGTAGTAGTAGTAGTAGTAGCTAGTATAGAGTTGTAACTTGTAGGGGAGTGATTAGCAACTGGAAATTGTGAGGTCAAGGTCCCGAGTTCGAGTCCCACCGGGGGCAAACTCTTTCCCCATGGTCGAGTGGCCGAAGACTACTCACATGCTGCCCAAGTGCCCAGCAACCCTGCCTTCCACGGCAAGTGCTGATATGGGTATCTCCAGGTGGGACTTCGAAACTATTCCTTTTTTTTCATATGTAATTTTAATACAAATATACATGAATTATAAACATTTGCCTGGAAATATGTCATGGGTTCGAAAACATTGTTTTTGATGCGCCAGCCACGATCACACACGATTGGTGTCACCGTTATCTAATCAGATTACACACTTACCGAACTCTACTGTAGTTACCGTAGTAGTTAATTAAGAAAATCACGAAGAAAATCGTTTATCAGCTGTGTTACACATAAATAGCTTTCTGGATCTGAAAAATAAAATCATGGGTCTTGAAGATTGGCCTTATACTTATGAAGTCGTTCCTAAGCAGTATTAAACACGCCTATTAGGCCTACTCACTCACTCCTAATCAGATCCCACACTTACCGAACTGTAGTAAAGAACGCTACATACAAATCGTTTACCAGCTCTGTTATACATGAATTGATTTTGAGCTATTGTCTATTTTTTTTATTATGGTCAAAATGCAGTAAGGAAGCCACGCCCCCTGCCTCCCCTTCTATTCTACGGGGCAGCTGATTGGTGCATTACTCGTATCATCACTACCAATCACAATATCTTCACTACTTAACAGCGCGTGACCACTGGACAGAGCAATCTTCACTACAAAGGGTGACAAAATCAGAAATCCCTTTGTAGTGAAGATTGCTCTGTTCAGTGGTCACGCCCGCTGTTAAGTAGTGAAGATATTGTGATTGGTAGTGATGATACGAGGAATGCACCAATCAGCTGCCCCGTAGAATAGAAGGGGAGGCAGGGGGCGTGGTTTCCTTAGTGCATTTTGACCATAATAAAAAAAATAGACTATAGGTGAACAAAATAATTATCGGGTCTTGTGATCGGCCCGCACTTTGTGAAATCGTTCCTACGCATTATCAAGTATACGCTAATGAGATTTAAGTAATACGAATCATAGACTTGATGACTTGTTGACACCACTGATTAGATTACAGAGTTGTTGAGTCGCTCCGTCGCCCCGTCCTCGGCCACCCCTCCGTCTGCAGTCCCGCGGGAGCAAGGCAATGGTGGTGATGGTGATGCAGAGGGGAGCGAGGCATTGCAAGGAGGTGGAGGTTGGCGCCTGTGAGATAATCCTTATTGTATTACTATCATCATCATTATTATTATTATTATTATTATTATCAATATTATTATTATTATTATTAGTGTTATCATTATTGTTATTGTATCTAATAGTAATAAAAGCAGTAGTCCAATGTTTTTATACTCACCGTTTCCTGCGCCACAGTGACACCATCATCACCACCAGTACAACAGCTCCCACCACCCCCCCCGCCACCACCTTCCCATAGCCTACAACACCTTGAGGGAAAAATGAATAAGTGTAGGTATATATAAATGATGTCTCAGGTTTGTATATACACTCTCTCTCTCTCTCTCTCTCTCTCTCTCTGAAAACCTTATTCCTTCCACTTCTAACTCGTATATGTCAATTTCATAGCTACCATCGCCTTACCTTTCCCAGGAATCACCAGCAGCGTGGAGGAGTAGGCAGAAGGGTAGGGCTGGGAGGTGCATCTAGCCAACACTTGAATGGTGTACACTACATTGGCCTCCAGTCCCGCCACCTCCGCATAAGTCTTTGTCAGGCCGGTCAGGGTGATGTGCCGTGTCTCCAAGGCTCCCGAGGCTCCGTCTGACGCCCCCGGGATGGCAGACAGGTTGTACTGTACGTGACATCCTCGGGGCAGTGACACACGCTGTAGAAGGGAATGGAAAGAACGCTATGAAAAAAATAAAATTGCCGTGTTTTTCATTTCAACTTTTAACTTCATATTAACTTAAGTCTTTTCGTAAATATTCGTGGCTGGTTGGTCATAGCGAAGTCATATATTGTTTTTGCACATATTGTTTTGCTTCTTACTTCAACTCAATGTAGCTCAAAGGAATTAAATTATTGGTTTTTACAAGCAAATTTTGTGGTTTTTAGGGAGGCAATACTTAGCACGAGGTTTGGTAGCCTAATGATGATTTTGGGCACATTAGCACCGTAGACTTAAATATTGTGTTCCCTACGTGCGTGACCTGCCAGCAGCACCTGTGACTATACTTTTAAGGGTCCATAGCGTTTTCTTCACTACTACTTGCCCTGAAGGTTTAGTACTTATTACATCTCTCTCTCTCTCTCTCTCTCTCTCTCTCTCTCTCTCTCTCTCTCTCTCTCTCTCTCTCTCTCTCTCTCTCTCTCTCTCTCTCTCTCTCTCTCTCTCTCTCTCTCTCTCTCTCTCTCTCTCTCTCTCTCTCTCTCTCTCTCTCTCTCTCTCTCTCTCTCTCTCTCTCTCTCTCTCTCTCTCGGACCCTTATGTATTTTTTATTATGTATTAAAGTATTATTATATTTTAAAGTAGTATGTCTATTAATCTTGCTGTGACTCACCTTCCATCGCACGAAGACGCTTGTATCGGATGTCTTCTCAGTGCGAAGGATGACTGGCGCTGAGATCTCTACGGTAATAGAACGAGGAAAACAAGTGATTATAATACTAGTACTTCCTTATTGCTCTGGAACCATAACCATAGGAATTCCCCACATTGATATTATTATTATTATTATTATTATTATTTATTTATTTATTTATTTATTTATTTATTTATTTATTTATTTATTTTTTTTTTTTTTTTTTTTTTTTTTTTTTTTTTTTTTTTTTTTTTTTTTTAACATTTAGGTTTAATGATATCCGCTGCTGCTTATGGTTTCAAGAAAAGGTAAGAAAGAAAGAAAGAAAGGAAAGCAAGGAAAAACATTAGGAAATCCTGGAAACTAAACACAAACACCTACTTTTGACCATAAGCTTGTTTTTGTTGTGCTCATGCGTAAAAATGAATGAGAGTTTAATGATTGAATACACAAGTGAATGGATTAAGTAAGGACTGTAGATCTTCATGTGTTCGTCTACTCTACATTTCGTACAATAAGAATAAAAAACTGCATGGCCATGGTAGAAAAAAAAGGTAAATAAATGAAAGATGGCGGGCACAGAAATGGACGTTTAGATACAGGGATTTTGAGAGAGCGAGAGCGAGAGCGAGAGAGAGAGAGAGAGAGAGAGAGAGAGAGAGAGAGAGAGAGAGAGAGAGAGAGAGAGAGAGAGAGAGAGAGAGAGAGAGAGAGAGATGTAATAAGTACTAAACCTTCAGGGCAAGTAGTAGTGAAGAAAACGCTATGGACCCTCTCACGCCCCTTGCCGTCCGCCACACAGGTCAGGTTGCGCGCTGCCCTCCACGCCGCCACCACCACCATCACCTCGTACTGCGTCGCCGGCGTGAGGGAGGGCAGCGTATGGCGAGGACCCAAGGCAATGAAGTTTTTCTCGTAGCTGTATGTAGCGTTGCTTGTCTGAGGGAGAGGGGAAGGAGGACAGTGTTACACAGATTTATTCCAGTAGAACAGTGTTTCTTATCCTTTTTACCACCACGCCCCCTTCAGTAGTGGGTCCTTGCCTCCATACCCCCCTTCACTCCTTCAACCAAGATATTTCAAAATAATGCTGAATCAGAAAGAACAACTGGAAAAAAGGCGTGTTTCTAACATTTTAATTGTGCACCTAATTATTCATTAACACGGTGCAGATTTAGTTAGATCACGTTTAAAGGCCGCCGCACACCAGAAGCTACGCGCGCTACGCTATGTATGTGTGCTTCGTGTCTTTGATTTGGTGCAGTGGTTATTCAGTTATAGTCTATTATTTTTATTATGGTCAAAATGCACTAAGGAAGCCACGCCCCCTGCCTCCCCTTATATTCTACGGGGCAGCTGATTGGTGCATTACTCGTATCATCACTACCAATCACAATATCTTCACTACTTAACAACGCGTGACCACTGGACAGAGCAATCTTCACTACAGAGGGATTTTGATTTTGTCACCCTCTGTAGTGAAGATTGCTCTGTCCAGTGGTCACGCCGCTGTTAAGTAGTGAAGATATTGTGATTGGTAGTGATGATACGAGTAATGCACCAATCAGCTGCCCCGTAGAATAGAAGGGGAGGCAGGGGGCGTGGCTTCCTTACTGCATTTTGACCATAATAAAAATAATAGACTATAGGGGTACCGCAGACCAGAAGTTATGCTACGTAGGCCACGCGCTATGTGACGAGGCCACAATAGATAACGCTCTGGCCGTATGATAAAAATGTTATTACCGTATAATATATATTTATTTTTTATAAGATGATAATAAAGATAATATTAATTAATACCCAATAATAATAATAATAATAATAATAATGAAGATAACGATAATGATAATGATGACAATAATAATACTGTTAATACTACTACTAATAATAGTAATAAAGATTAAAAATATATATATTGCATGAGTCTAGGGAGGTAGTGAAATCTGGCAAAGCGTCACCGCAGAGTTTATTTTCACGCGTACTCGCTTCTCGGTACCGACTTTCTTCGCTTAACTTCTTTCTTCGTTTCTTTCCTTCAGTACCTTCTTGCTTCACCTCGAAAGTGGGATAATCTATGAAATTAAATTAAGTGGTATGTGATTTACTAAAGGTATGCAAGATAAACTAGCAAGAACAAAT
Source organism: Chionoecetes opilio (assembly GCA_016584305.1). Taxonomy (NCBI): domain Eukaryota; kingdom Metazoa; phylum Arthropoda; class Malacostraca; order Decapoda; family Majidae; genus Chionoecetes; species Chionoecetes opilio. The sequence continues at coordinate 133,897 of JACEEZ010022201.1, forward strand.
GAAGGAATAAGCAGAAAAAATACATTTCTGATCTATTACGTCTTGTGCTTGAGGAAAGATATAGAAAAGAACTCTCTCTCTCTCTCTCTCTCTCTCTCTCTCTCTCTCTCTCTCTCTCTCTCTTTTTTTTCTCTCTCTCTATCTTTCTTCTTGCTCTATTTTCTATTTTTTTATACTAACTAACACTCTCTCTCTCTCTCTCTCTCTCTCTCTCTCTCTCTCTGGAAAGGTACCATATATCTGTGCTTTCTATCACTCTTTCGGTTTCTTGAGACAATAACTCATTTTTTTTCTCTCTCTCTCTCTCTCTCTCTCTCTCCTCTCTCTTCTCTCAGTACCAATCTCTTCTCTCTCTTCTTGCTCTCTCTCCTCTCTCTCTCTCCTCTCTCTCTCTCCCTCCCCTTCACCCTCATCCTGATGATTAGTGATATGGTGTCCCCCGAGCCGGCTCGTCACCATCGTCGTAACCTTCCCGCCACCTGGTGAACAGCACGGTCGCCGTGGATGACCCGATGTCCGTGACCTTGGGAGCTCGACGAAGGCGCGGCAGTCCGACATCACCTTCGGAATAAACGGACGTAAAGGACTGAATTTTTTTTTCTCTTAAGTCTACCTTCGGATAGATACGAACGGAAAGTACGTAAAATCTCTCTCTCTTTATATTTGATCTCTCTCTCTCTTTAAATGGCCCATTTACTCATTGGGTAAGGTTGATTTGACATCTTAACCCTCATTTTTTGGGGGCAGTGTGTTGATTTTTTATTGAACAGTTTTTTTTGATGAACAGCCTTTTAATGGGGAAAAAATGTATCCCTTCTAAAACGACGGGCGCCATGTTTGACGTCATAAGCATAAAACAACAGGCAAAAAGCTGTCAAGGGCCGCTACTATTATGTACCCCTACAAATACCCGATTGCATTACCCCTACTACCGAAAGATACCAGAACCCCTCCTTAAAGTGTGTTAGGTATTCACTGTGTTGGAATATGTAAGTTGTAGTTTAAAAGGGAAAAAAAGGGATAGACAGAGACAAGTGACGACTTCTGGGACGGCATTCTTATGGGAGTTTAAAATGAACCGCAATAAGTAAAGCTAGACGATAACGAACTCATAGAGGACAGGTAGAAAGTATGGTTTTCTTTCCCCACAAAAGCAAAACATCCACCCTTCGTCACTCAATCACCACTAAAACCTATCAAACCTACTTTCTACCTTTTCCTCTATGATTCTTTCTTCGCTAGCTGTAAATGTCATTGAGGTTCTTTAAGCTCCCTAAAAAGGAATGCCATCCCAAAAGTCATCACTTGTTGGTGTCAGGGGCCACTTTGCTCTTCTATCCACTTTTTCCTTTAAACTCAATTACATTTCACAAACACGTGAATCCCTACTACATCATTTGAAGGAGGTTTATGGTTTTTGCGGTAGAGGGGTAATGCAATTAGTTAGGTTTGTAAAAAAAAAACTTAATTTCCCCGGGTTTTCTGGCCAAAACAAGCCGACAGCTGATCAGGCGAGATTGGTTTGCAGTTCTACGTCACAGCGCGTTTCCCCGTGTTGTGATATTTTGGCCCCAAAAAAAAGGGCCAAAATTTCATTTTTGGGGCATTTTCGCAAAAAGAATATGAGTACAGTGAAATTTAGCCTATATTGACCAAAGCTTTAAATACTCGTGTTTTAGTGTGAGAAAATGGGTCTTTTCGGGATAAATGAACCGTGAACGTAAAAGGAGGGAAAAAATCTCTCTTTTCCCCTCTCTCTTTTCTCTCTCTTTTCTCTCTTTTCTCCTTCTCTCCCCCTCTCTCTCTGCTCTCTCTTCCCTCCCGAACATGGGGATGGCCCTTGATCGTCACAATCCCCGGTCTCTGAGTCACAGTTACCGATGCAGTGATGTCGGCAATTCAGTGCACAATCTGCTCCCCACTCCCCGGCGCTGCACGCTACGAAGATAAAACATAAACCAGAAAGAAGGGGAGATATTCAAATAAAGATACTGAAAGAAAGGAGACAACGCTACATATATGTCAACACAAAATAAGAAAAGAAAAATAAACATGGGATGAAGGGAAAGGTTATCACTGTCCCACATAGTCAAGAGTGTGTTTGTTTAGACTTAGACAGGATATGGGATTAGGATTACGGCAGAGCGGGGCAGGTTGCATCGAGGGTAGGTTGCATCATTGCCTCTAACTCGCATTAACTTTTTTTTATTATTATTAGTGTTGTAGTTGTAGTAGTAGTAGTAGTTTATAGTAGTAGTAGTAGTAGTAGTATTAAGACGATGTACGTGTGATAACATGCGAGTTAGAGGCAATGATGCAACCTACCCTCCATGCAACCTGCCCCGCTCTCCCCTACAACGTGATACTACTACTACTACATGAGGAATTTCTATTAGCCACGTATACTTATTCCTTACTTGTATTGCACCTGGGTCCCGTGAATCCCGGGCTGCAGCGACAAGGCACAGGGAAGGGCCGGCACACCTGTTTGCCTGGGACGTTGATGATGGGGACTGTGCAGCGTCGACCCGACATGTGTTTCTTACACGCTGAAAAAGAGAGAGAGAGAGAGAGAGAGAGAGAGAGAGAGAGAGAGAGAGAGAGAGAGAGAGAGAGAGAGAGAGAGAGAGAGAGAGAGAGAGAGAGAGATGAAAGAAACAAAGAGAGACGGGAGACGCAAGCGAAAAGAGAGAAGAAAAAAGAATGGTGAGGAGTGAATGGAAGAAAAATATGTGTATAGTATAAGTATTCCTCATCAATTTTGACAATGTAGTTATACATATCTAAGTATCAACAGTGCTTTGTCAGGCGCCCTTTCTTCTTTACCATATATATGTTCCCTTTCCCCTCCCTCTCCCCTAGTCCACAGTGTTAGGATGTCAATGAACAAGGTAACACGTTGAACACATGTAGCTACTCACAGACCTCGCAGCGCCGCCCCATCAGGCTCTCCTGACACACGCACTGCCCGCTCCGTGGGTGGCAGACGCCGCCGTGCAGGCAGTCAGGACACCAGTCACTGCAGTCTTCTCCGTAACGATGGGCGGGGCAGTCTGTGGAGGGAGAAGGGGAAGGAGTCACGGTGCAGTATATGGTCAAGAATGTGCGTGCTGCTTTACACTCAATTATCATATCTTACCTTATGCAGATTAAAAAAAAAAAAAAAAAAAAAAAAAAAAAAAAAAAAAGAGGTAAAATAAGGTGTATTTGTTCTCCCTCACCTCTTATTTGCAGACTGAATGTGCCTAAGATTCTTGTATCAATAACATTGTTCTCGTTAGCGAAAGAATAGAACCCGGAACCGGAGAGCATCGCTGCAGGAATGATGAGCGTGCCGTTGTCATCCAGCGTGGTGTGCCTCCACGCTGCGGGCTGAAGGGGCTCCCGCTGCCACCACACCGCCCCGCGGGGCTCGGCGCCTAGCAGCCTGGCGCGCAGCTCCTCCCCCGGGCTGATGGTGTAGCTCAGGTATTGCGGGACCAGGCGAGCTGAGGGGCGCCGCGAAGGGGGATAGGCAGGAGGGAAGGAGACAAGGAGATGAAAGACAGGGGAATGAAGAGAAAGGGGAGGTAGTAACATTAACAAAATAATGGATATTATAATTGGTGTGCTTAAAGAAAACCACTGAAGGAAACAATCGTGGCTTATGAATCAGAGACAAATTAAAAAACCGATCAGGCCCCGGGAAAATCAGGAAAAATTAGACATTACCACCTAAGGAGGTATTTCTGCCAAACTATAAGACCTCATAATACTGCCTCTCCCCTTTTTAGGACATAGCGGGAAGGCTACAGGGTAGAGGGGCGCCCCTGCACTGCCACACACCACCCCACGCGCCGGGGTTTCGGTGCAGGGGGGTTTTGGGTTTGTAGAAAGGTTTGTTTTTCGGATGCCAGTAGGGCCCAAGGTACGATGATTACTTTTTATTTATCCCGCCCCCGCGGGAGGCAACAGCTTGCTCCCGGGGTCCGCCTACCTCACCCACCCCACCCGGAGATTTCCGTGGCGGATTAATTCGCCGTAGATATTGGGGGATTTACCCACCCCTCTTTATCATTTATCTTTTTTTTCATCTTCACTGCTTTTCCCTTTAAATATATCTTTTTCGTCGTTTTCCCCCGTATGAATATATATAAGCACACTCGATGAGAAGAATCTTTTTGTAAATAAGGGAAACGTAGCTTTGCTTTTTTCGGTTGCTTTTTCAGGGCGTGGCGTTCTGTCAGGAAGGGGCCCTTTCCTTCATCCCCCTGTCCCGGGCAGCGCGGTTCTCAACATGTAACGGCGCATGTTATTTCTCCGTCAGGAGGCCGCCTGACACACCTCACCCGGGGGAAGCGAGACCACTGAGGCACGGCCTCTTCAACTCCCTGTTTTTCGTCAGGTGGCGCCTGCCCCCCACAAAACGGTGTAATGCACTCCCCAGTACGACATGATTTGTTCTCCGTCAAAAAGCACCCTAGTGCCTTTTCCTAGTCAAGAGCAGCTGGGCATATCTAAACCAGTAGCGACCTCATTTTTTTCTCATTTTTTATACATTTTTTCTCCCCTTTCCTGTTTTTTTCGAATTTTTTTGCGCTCGTTACATAATGTGAATTGAATAAGCGCACTCGTGAATCTTAATTACTGTACGAATCCTATAGTTGTAAATAAAGGAGCGAGCTTTGCTGTTAACTTTTGGGGCCTTCCTTGTCTCCAGTACATGTAGCATGGGGGGCAGGGCTGACAGGTTCTGGCTTCCGTTTGTTCCCTTTCAAAAATGAAAAAAGTTTTAATTTTCAGTGATTGCATTTTTTTATAATTCACTTCCTTTACTGGGGAAATCTTCGTTTTGAATCGCATCGGTATGCTGGATTCATAGTACCCTATATATGGGTAAATTAACTTGAGCTTATCTAAAGGAAATTCATTCTCACAAAAAAAATGCACCATGCTTTAATGGTGAGCACTATTTTGGGGGAAGAAAAAAAAACTGCTCAGCTGACTTTATCATTTTAAAATTTTTAGTTAGACTAGGGTAGCCGTTCCTTTGCCCTATAGTAAACCCGGAACTGTTGATACAGAAATTTTTTATGTTTAAAATGAAAGTACAACCAAAGGATGCAGAAAATGCCGGATGCTAATTTGCATTTTTTGAGAAAATTCGCTAATTGACCCAAATTAGCACATTCGATTATTTTTCCTTATTAAGCGCCTTAAAATTTTTTTCAAAAAACCCGACGCTGGGAGAGATATTTTGAGTGTTAATGTAATCATTACTGAAATATAAAACCCACACTCGATGAGAGACGAATTTCTTGTTATATTGTATTGGGGATGATAAAGAGTCCCCACGAGAGAGATGTCAAATATGAAGAATAAAAGTAAGATGAGAGACAGGAGGAGTGTGGATAGACTGAGGGAGTGCTCCTGTGGAAAATGGTGCGGGTGGAGGAATGACAGTCGGTGGCTGAAAGTTAAAAAAATTCTTGGAGGGCGGCATGATAGGAGAGATATGAGAGGCAAAGCCCCCCTTAAATTTGTGGGGGGAACCGGTGACTAGGTTCGGCAGAGGTAGGAGGAAAAGGAACCAATTGTTTAGAGTAAATGAGACTATAAAGATATATATAAAAAATTTGGCTACCTACTTTTTTTATTTTATTTGTTTTTTTTTTTTATGATTTATTAATTATTTTTTGACACAAAATCCAAAATAATCAAATTAGGGGGTTTTTCCCATGCGGCACTTTTTAGGATGTTGATAAATTTTTTGTGGGATTACCCCCTACAAAAAGCAGGTGCTTTGCCTGTAATTCACTTCATTTTTTCAGGACCCAATCCATCCGTCCCTTTTTGCTTTTAACATAAATTTTCTATAGACTGGGGCGTGGAACTGGTCATAAAAAATGGGTCGGTTTTTATTCTCCCTTTTAAATTTGGGGAAAAAAATTTTACTCTTTTTTACATGAGGTATTTTAGCCTTACGTCGTCAGTAAACATGTAAGTAATGTTTTAGTTTTCCAACAATTGTCCCCCCTATTCCTTAAAAATCCAAATAAAACGGGACTTGGCATGGGACTTTTCCTCATCTTGTTTAAATTTTCCAACTTTCATTAAGAACCTCCTACAAAATAACTTGTAATCTCTCAGCCTGTCCCCTTTTTTCACACCCTCTTTACCTCGAATTAATCTTCCAGTAAATGCCTTGGACCTCCGATTTTGGGAAAATTTTCCCCCTTTTTCAGCTTTGAATCAACTCCATCGTAAAGCCCTTTTGGTGCATGTGAACTATAATCCCTCTTGAGCATACAGGGCCCTGAGCTATTTCTGGCGGGGGTTATGTTTGATAAATTTATTCCTTAAATTGATGCACACTTTGCCACTATCACTTCTAGGCCTTTCAGGATCAAATTTTATATTGGAAAGCTGTATTTTGTTTACCCACCTAGAAACCAAAAAGTCCCCAGGACTGTTTTTTTCTATGTACAGACGGTAGTGGCTTTTTTAATACTTACATTTCTACACCATGTTTTCAGGAAAGTTAAAAGGGGGCTTCTGGAAAGTGGGGTATTTTGTGTCTGCATCTGGTCTAGAGATAGGCTTAAATAATCAAATTAAAAAAATATCAACAGAGAAAACAAAAAATAAGGTCGCCTTTGGGGTTTTAGTTTTTACTGAGGTCCCCCCGACTGTCGTCCGCAAAAAAAAAAAAAATTGCAAATTTGAAACCGTATATACATGCAGATACAAGCAAAAACCGCAAAAACGGGGTAATTATACAGTCATGATAAAACACTGTGTATTATCTTTAGTGGCACATACAAATTAGTAGCGATGCTATAATTCGTAATTTTTGGGGTGGCGACTATACGTTATCTACGGTACATTTTTCTTTCCAATTTTTTCTTGTTTTCCCTTTAAAAATCCCGATTTTTTCTTCTCTTATACCGGGTTTTATTTCTGAAAACTTTTCCAAGCAAATTCATCTGTTAATACATTCTTGTTTTTTGGGTTTTTCCCTCCATGTTTTTTTCCAAAATTTGGCATTTGTCTTTCCCCCTAGGTTAAATTTTTCAACTAGACCCCCATCTTTTTGCTAACCTTTTTATTTTTTTTTTTTTTTTTTTGTTCTTAATTTTGAGGGGAAAACCAAACATTTTTTTAAACTTCATAGTTTTAGCCCGATATTTTGGGAGAGCTGCCGTTTGTTTCTTTGTTTTTCATGAGGCTGCGTGTCCAGGTAAAGGGAGGTCAAAGTCAAGGTATGCAATTGACCTTCCCCCTTTCTTCTGTGCCTCTCATGATCCTTTGCACTGATACCATCTACCGATAAAAAAGGAATCTCTACTTTGTATTTGCCCAGACTTTTTTTTTTTACTCAAGTCAGACCATTTCCACGACAACTCCATTGGCACAGGCTAATTGTTGTTTTAAAAGAACAAATATGTTGTTTTAGAATTTTAAATTAAAAAAACAGATTTTTGCTTTGATTTAGAAATATGTATGTAAAATAGGGAATATTTTCGAATTTTTGGACATACCTAATAAATATGCAAATTTAGACAATTTATGACAAAAAAAAAAATATACACAGTAGCATCTTGCAGTTTTACATCATTGAAAACTTAAAATTAGGTTAGACACCCATAGGAATTCTTAGGCGCTTAATAAGGAAGATAAACGAATTGCTAATTAGGAAATTATGCAATTGCTCAAAAAATGCAAATTAGCATCCGGGCAGTTTCGCATCCTTGGAGTGTACATTACTTTCAAGCATAAAACCTTACTGTCCCAAACAGTTCCAGGTTCACTATAGGGCATTGGGAACGGTCCGTAGTTAGAAAAATTTAAAGTGATAAAGTCGCTAGAGCAGTTTTTTTTTATTCCAAAAACTAGCGCTCACCATATAGCATGGTGATTTTGGGTGAGAATAAATTTTTATTCAGATAAGCTCAAGTTAATTTACCCTATATAGTAGGCTATATGAAATACCAGCTATCCCAGACGATTTCAATACAAAGATTTCCTCAGATAAGAGGAAGTGAATTATAAACAAAGCAATCACTGAAAATTAAAACTTAATTCATTTAAAAAGGGGGAACAACGGAACCCAGAACCTGTCATGCCCTCCCACCTATGTACAGTACTGGGGTAGACAAAAAGGGCCAAATGTTAACAGCAAAGCTACGCTCCCTTTTATTTTCAATATGGGGCAGGGGCGTCACCGGGAAAAAAAAAATTTGGGGGGTTTTTACCCCCGGGGTGGTGATGGGCGAGCGCAGCGAGCCTACCGGGGGGGGGGGGGGTGGGGGGGAAAATTTTAAAATTTAAATCAGTTCCAGGGTAATTTTGAGGCCCAAAAAGAGAAGAAAGTGGAATTAAGCTTAATTACATGACACATAAATTAATAGAGTTTTTAACCATCTCATACCATTTTTAACAAAAATTTTATAATAGAAGAAAATTTTTATTTGTTTATACAAAATAAAAAAATTGCCTTTTTCTTCTCCCTAACAAACCAAAAGGAAAATTTCCAATGTATGTTTTTTTGGGTTTTTTTTCTCATCGTTTTATCTGATAATGAAAAAATTTTTTATAATTAAAATTTCAATATATTCAAGGGATTTCCCTTAGCACAAAAAAAGGTACATTTGGGGTACTGTAGGGTTAAAAGAATAAAGTACAGGATCATGATAAATAACAAAAATGATTTAAAACCCGCCTCCCCCTGCTCACCCTGCCCCCACTGCCTTAACCTCATACCCCCTGTGTTAACCTGCCCCCCGTCCTGTGTTACCCTGCCTCCCATGCCTTACCCTGGCACCCACTGCCTTAACCTGCATACCCCTGTTTTAAACCCGCCTCCCGTCCTGTTTTCCCTGCCTCCACTGCCTTACCCCCCCCCACTGCCTTACCTGCATACCCCTGTGTTAACCTGCCCCCCCGTCCCCCGTGTTACCCCGCCTCCACTGCCTTACCCTGGACCCCCTGCCTTAACCGCATACCACTGTGTTAACCCGCCTCCCGTCCTGTGTTACCCCGCCTCCACCCTTACCCCGGGACCCCCTGCCTTAAACCCGCCTCCCATCCCGTGTTAACCTACCCCGCCCCATGTTACCCGCCACCACTGCTTCCCCGCTCCCACTGCCTTAACCTGCCTCCCTCCCGTGTTACCCTGCCACCCACTGCCTTAACCTGCCCCACGTGTTAAAATGCCTCCCGTCCCGTGTTACCCTGTCTCCCACTGCCTTACCCCGGCTCCCCCTGGGTACCCAGAGCGTCCCCTGGATAGACAAATCTTCAAGAGTTTTTGTCGGGTCCAACCGTTTGAAAATTGCCTTAAGGGCATTATGGGTTTTATTCCCCTTTTTGCGGGGAACTTTTGGGGAAACTCAAGAATGGGAATTTTTTGTCCCTTTGGAAGTCTAGAAAAATGTCATGGGTAAGGTGAACTACGGGTGAAGTTTATCAGGCCGAAATCAAGTTAAAAAACTCGGGCCCCCTTTATAAGCATCCCGCAGTGGGGTTATCACCACGTAAATTTGTGGGTTGAGCAAGGGAATAAAAACATGGATTTTTGGGTATTCTCTAATCGTGCCGCCACCCTGATTCTGCCCTCATTACTGATGCAGATCATAACACTGCGCATAATTTACGGTATTTTAAATTTTACCCCCAATTTCTCCAACAAAGCGTACCAGAGAATCAGCATCAAAAACTTTTGAGCAAAAAATCTTAAAAATCTCTCATATCGGTTTCATCCAAAAAATACCTAATACACACACTGAGTTGCTCAGTAATAGACATCCCCAGTTTCATCTGCTATTACCAAAAAAGGGTGTGATAGGCTTCTTTGACATAGTTACTCACCAGTCAGCAACGCTTGCAAAAGAGATTCTGACTGAAAAATTTATATAATTTGGCATTTCTTGGAACCTTTTTTACAAGTTACGAAAATTTTCAGATCCTTGCTTTCCAAGTCAAAGATCTCAGAAAAACCCTTTTTAATGAATTTTCAGATTATATGACCCCTGAAGCCTGTTTTTTTTTTAGCTCTGTAATGACAAAATTTTAAAAGTGTTTTTAATATGTCTTTTTGTTATCCCGAACCTGCGTTTGTGTTGGCTACGATTTCGATGAAAGCTACCATGCGCTGTGAAAAACTAAAATTGAGCCATTTTTTATTTCAGTAGCTACATGATACGTGGGTTCTCCCTGCTTTTTTTTCTTTTTTCAGTCTTTTTTCCCGGACCTAAAACCTTCGTTGGTGAATGTTACTTCTTTGTGACCAAAAATTACCGCCAAAAAGCCTAATGGAAAAAAAAATAAAAACGGTACTTGTCACGAGTATTCAAGCCCCTCATACCCTTTTTTACCACTATATTGGAAAGACCTGGTCTGGAAAACCCGACTGTACTTTGGATACACTTCTCGTCTCGCTGCGTGGGTCCCTTTTTCAGGCTTTGTGGGGTAGATCCTGCACCTGTTCCAAACAGGTGTGGGGTTTTCAGGATTATCACTGTATCAAGAATATTCTAAAATCAATATACTTATAATTTTAAGGTTTGTTAGAAACATATTTAAACATTTTAAAAGAAACATAAAACCAATTTTTTTATAAATGTGAAAAATAAGGTTTTTTCCTGGGGGAAAAATTTTGGGTAAATATTCTTTTTTTTGTTTTTTGGGTAGCAGGCTACTAGCAGCAATTTTTGGGGGTGGTGAGTCCTTGACTTTGGGGGGGGTAAGTCCCCCCCAGCCCCCCCCCCGGGGGCGCCACTGGGCTATAGGGGTTTTACGTAATTAAATACTCATCGAGTGGCTTATATCAATTCCCTTCTGTGTAACGAGACGCAAAAGATTCGTAAAAAGACAAATGAAAGGTGAGAAAAAAATGTTTTAAAAAATGAGAACAAAAAGAGGTCGCTACATGGTGAGAAGCCGAGCTGCTCTTTATGAGGAAAAGGCGCTAGGCTGCTTCTACGGAGAACAAATCATGTCGCTAATGGGAGTCATTACACCGATATTGTGGAGGGACAGGCTGCCCCCTGACGAAAAAAAGGCATTGAGAGACCCCTGCCTCAGCTGGTCTCGCTTTTCCCCCTGATGAGGTGTGTCGGCGGCCCCCTGACGGGGAAATAACATTTCTGCCGTTTCATGTTAGATACCGCGCTGCCCGGTGACAGAGGAATGAAAAGGGAAGGCCTCCCTAAAAACGCCACGCCCTGATACATGCAACCGTAAAAGCAAAGCTCGTTCCTTGATTTACAAAAAGATTCGTCTCTATCGAGTGTGTTATATATATTCACATTATGGTAATACGCGAAAAGATATACTTAAGAAAGACAGGAAAATGAGAAAAAAATTATAAATGATGAAGAGGGTGGGTTAAAACCACCCCGAGTAAAATCCTACGGCGAATTAAACCCCCACGGAAATCTCCGGCCCTGGGGTCGGCTGAGGTGAGGAGGAGCCGGGAGCAAGCTGTTTCCTCTCCGCCGGCGGGATGAAATAAAAATAATATCGTACCTCTGGCGCCCCACATGGCATCCGAAAACCAAAAAAACCCTTTGACTCACCAAAAACTCCTGCACCGTACACCCCCGCTCACCCTGCTTCAACGCTGGCCACTGCACCTCCTGCGCCCACCCACGGTCTGTCGAGGCACCGGTTATTGGATCACACCTCGAACTAAGGGATCGAACTAATTGGATCACACCTTTGTACCGGGAAGGTGGTACAATACTTGAATATAGATGAGGAGAGGCAGGAACATAAGATGAGAGAGTGGCGGTGGGTAGCTGTGGGCGAGCACGTGGGTTCTTTGGTCTGTGTATTGTCTTTATGTGTCCTTATAGTAGAGTGGGGTATGGAGTAAATAATACTTAACAGCTTAATATATATAGACAGAAGATACAGTACACAGTACATACCTTCCTTGGCTCGAACTCTCCATACAATACCACGGGGCTGGGCTGCATTATAACTTCAATACATGATATTTTGATTCATGACTGCAAAATTAGCGACTGGTGAGGGTGAGTCGTGGATTCCGCTCACCTTTAAAGGTAGGGCTGGGCAGGCGAGGGGGCACCAGGCGAGTGATTATGGTGGTGTTGGTGTCCTCCGTGACGCAGGCGATGACGGAGGTGCCGGGGTAGTTCCTGTCCACCTTGTACACCGCGCTGAAGTCAGGCACTGATGCGGCGCCGGGGGAAGAAGATGAATTCTTGATTTCATCGCTGTGATGGAAACGCCCGTACGTGAATTTGCTGAACTTGCTAATTATACAATGAAGTGGCATGCACCATATACTGACTTAGCTTGGTTGCATAAGAATACACCAGCCGGCCAACCAAGGATAGTATATAGAGGACAGTATAGTATTTTATATATTATCCTTGCAGCCAACTGTCACCTTCACTTGAGCGGTTATTGCTTCACTCGCAATTAACTGTGTGAACCGGTTTCGAACCACGACATTTGACTTCGATTTAAGCGAGGCCCTTCCATTAGAAACAGGCGTCACACCACCACTACCAACCACCCAGGAAGCTGCTGCCCCTGTTGCCCTCAAGGAACCTCGAATCCTAACCTGACTTCAGCCAGTGGAACATAAGCACATCACCTTTCTGGCTTACCTTGCGAAGCTCCTAGGGAAGAAACAGGCTGTAAAGGAAGGAGAAAAAAACGTGTGCTTGTTACATGACACATTTACCCATTAATTTCATGATCAACAAATCTATATGGCAAACATCCATATACAAACACACACACACAGTCACACCCATGAAGTCAAGTTTTAGATAAGCAGCAGCAGCAGTAGCAGTAGTAGTAGAGGTAGCAGGAAAAGCACTAGCGTAATAATTTATAAGGAGAAAAGTTATAACTCACCCATGGCAAGTAGTGCTGTCCACCTCACCACGCCGCCCCTGCCCTGGCTGTCCATGGCGGCGCCTGTGTGGAGGCAATCCCGCCTTGGCACGCGGCACGCCCTGTACTAGAGCACCCGTGCACCTCTCCCACCTGGCTGGGATTCAGTTTCTATGTGTACTGAAAATGACAACGCTACAGCCAGTTAGATGTTGGTATTGTAAGAAAAAAATAATGAAAATAACAAAAAGACTGACACAATCACAGTAGACTAGTAAGATGTGATGGAGACTGGTTAGAACTGAGACCTTGGTGGCCCTGTAGTGAACGCGTGGCCGTGCTGGCGTGCGCTGATCACCGCCACAACCACAACACTGCCGTGGGAGTTAAATCACTGCATCTTGAGTGTGAGAGTGTGTGACCGGATGTGTGAGTAATGGTCCGAATGGAAGGTCATACAAGGCATACATCTTTTCTCAGATAGGGAGACACATATCATCTGACCCTGGCGTACCCCAAAAAAAGAAAAAAGGGGGGGGTCAATATATAATATTAAAAATTATATATATATATATATATATATATATATATATATATATATATATACTAGCCGCAAAGCCGCCCTCCGGGCGGCCTTTTTGGCTAGCTCCTGCGGAGGGCTATTGGTGGGCCTTCGGCCCACCACCTGTGTTTGGTGGGCCTTCGGCCCACCAAACACAGACTCTCCAGATAGCCCCTTCTAACTTTCCTGAAATCATGGATGTAGAAATGTATGTATTAACGCTAACCCATTCACATCATAGCCCCTTCTAACTTTCCTGAAAGCAAAGCCGCCCTCCGGGCGGACTTTTTGGCTAGCTCCTGCGGAGGGCTATTGGTGGGCTTTCGGCCCACCACCTGTGTTTGGTGGGCCTTCGGCCCACCAAACACAGACTTTCCAGATAGACCCATTACCCACCACCTCGGCCCACCAAACACAGACTCTCCAGATAGCCCCTTCTAACTTCCCTGAAATGTATGTATTCCCCCCACCCATTCACTCACCCATTACCCATCACCCCCCACCCATTACCCATCACCACACACCCATTCACTCACCCATTACCCATCACCCCCCAGTGGCCCCCCACCTATTCCCTCACCCATCACCCCCCACCCATTCACTCACCCATCACCCCACACCCATTACCCATCACCCCACCCATTCACTCACCTATTACCCATCACCCTACATCAAGGTTTCCTCAATTCTCGCAACCCACTTTTTTTTCTTCACAGTTCTCGCTAATAGGCTGCTAAAAAAAGAAAAAAAAAGTGATCGGATCATCCTATAAGTGGGCTTAAAACCTTCCCCTGGTCAACCTGATTCCAAAACTGTGACATATGATGGGATTCCGCCACAGGGGGCAGCACCTATCGCGGACAGACAGACAGACAGACAGCACACACACACACACACACACACACACACACTTTCGCTTATATTATTATTATATATATATATATATATATATATATATATATATATATATATATATATATATATATCAAGTATAGACGACCAGCCTCTGGCCCTTTTGTTTTTGGCTCAGTTCTTGCGGCTGGAACGTGGCAGCGAGCCACGTTCCAGCCAATTAACTCATTACGTGAATTACTCATTAAGGGCTTGTTTTACGCAAAAAGTTTGTTATACAGACCCCCATTGATTTTGACAGCACTACTTGGATGTCGAATGTCAGCTCAATCCGACAATACTTATGAGTAGTTTACGCTAATTACTCATTAAGGGCTTGTTTTACGCAAAAAAATTATTCCGACGACCCCCATTGATTTTGACAGCACTACTAGCATGTCAAATTTCAGCTCAATCCGACAATAACTAGGAGTAATTATACACTTTTTGGTGGAAACTTGGTTCCACGGGTCTTATGGTAAGCGGCAGCGAGCGAAGCTCGCTGTCAATTAAAATTTATTCTTTGCCAAAGGGCCATGGCCCCCCCCCTCGGTACGCCACTGCATCTGACCTATAGAAGGGACTGCTTCTAAGGGACTTGATGTAGAAAACCTCGGCTGTATTAGTAGTTCATTGTTAGAGGTAGGGGGTTCACCGAAAAGGCAGGCACCGCTCGGGGATCGAACCCGAGATCTTCCACTTGCCGGGCGGACGTGCTACCGTTACACTACGGTCGCCTCCCGGTGACAACCCACACATCTCCCCCCTAAGGCCCCCCCAGGGCCAGTCCGGGGAATGTGTATCGCTCTGCTGGATCCTACTCACTGCGCCATGTTAGAGGTAGGAGGTTCATTGAAAAGGCAGGCACCGCTCGGGGATCGAACCCGAGACCTTCCACTTGCCGGGCGGACGTGCTACCGTTACACTACGGTCGCCTCCCGGTGACAACCCACACATTCATGTACTGTACATACTACATAGTGGTCACAGAGCTTCTTTCAGTGACTGATCCATTATAGGTAGTACTACTGTACTATCATTATATTGAGATTACACTAAAGATCACCTTCCCTCACCAGGCGGGCACGAGGGACAGTCCGTGATGGTAGGGAAGACCCAGGAATATGAAACTTACCAGCATTTAGAGAACGTTTGAATACTCAGGGGTATTATATATACTTACAAGCGTACGTACGCGTCAGCAGATGCTTACCTAAGTTTTTTTTTTTTTTTTTTTTGTAAATGATCTTTTCTTCTTCTGCTTCTTCATTATTTATTTTCTTTCTAATTTCATCAATTCATTAGTTACTTCCCCTTTTTCTCTTATCCTGTTTTTGACTGTCTCCTCACTTATAAGGAGACATATAAGGCCTCTTCCATTTGTGCCCAAGTTGCATGAACCAGTTCTTTCAGTTCAGGGTTGGGTTCTGGGTTCAGGGTTGGGTTCTGGGTTCAGGGTTGGGTTCGCGTGTCACAAATGGAAAGCAAAAACCCCGTTTTTTGTTTACAAACATACTCAGCTGGCGAGGCAATTTAAGAGAGAGAGAGAGAGAGAGAGAGAGAGAGAGAGAGAGAGAGAGAGAGAGAGAGAGAGAGAGAGAGAGAGAGAGAGAGAGAGAGAGAGAGAGAGATAACGAGAGATAACGAGAGAGATAACAAGAGAGAGATAACGAGATAACGAGAGAGAGAGAGATAACGAGAGAGAGAGATAACGAGAGAGAGATAACGAGAGAGAGAGATAACGAGGGGAGAGAGATAACGAGAGATAACGAGAGAGAGAGATATATCGAGAGAGATAACGAGAGAGAGAGAGATAACGAGAGAGATAACGAGAGAGAGATAACAAGAGATAACGAGAGAGATAATGAGAGATAACGAGAGAGAGAGAGAGATAACAAGAGATATAACTCAGCTAGCTGCTATGTGAAGGGATCATATCAAGTTTAAGATCGCGGGAACGCATGGCTCCACCAGCCATGTATGCCTCTTTTATGCTGTCTGACATCCTCTCCGTCTCGTGCATGCGGAAAACCCTTCACGATAAGAGAAATAGGGCCCAAGGCGACCATTGTTTGTTATGAACTGAAAACTCTACCCAAGCTACCCACCTCTCAATGTGAGTAGAGAAAGTTCAAGGGTTTTGCTGAGTCACTACGCGCTTTGCCTCGGACCCAGGTTTTCGTGCGCAAATGGAACGCCTGAACTCTTGGGTTCCGTGAACTGGTTCTTGAAATGTCGCAAATGGAAGAGGCCTATACATATGGTGCATGATAGTATAACTTCATAAAAACCTGATGATATAAGGTTTCATCCCCTGGACCGGTATTACCAAAACTTAATCATAGCCATGACAGAAATGTATCATTACTCTTGAATATCATACATTTTTATCATACGCCATTTTATATAAAATATAGCGTCATTGTTTCTTTAAAATTGCTATAGCCCTATAATCAGTAAATTCATCCTTTGACCATGTTTTATGGATTGATACTTCTTCCCTTATGTTTATAACATGTTTAGGGCAGTGACACAGAGAGTAATGTAGTAATTCATTCCCGAAAATAAGGCATATGGATGTACTTTAGCCTACCGTTGAGCAGTATCTGTGTAAACACGAAACAGAGTTGCCAGATGGCGATGTTTTCGATCTAATTTTTCCCGTTATCTCCTACCCTCATTCATCGCATTATCTGACCAGCCACCTATGACGTTTACCGTGATACTCGATACTTCAATTTAGCTTCAGAACACTTATTGATGTCGTGGTATCATCAGTGTCAATGCGATAGTTAAGGATAATGGCAGTTTTTGGAAATATTGCCGGATGGTGAGCAAGGCAGCAAGCCAAAAAACAGTAGTTTAGCCAGTGCTGCCAGATGCAGGGAAATTTCCCTGTTTAAGGGAAGTTCAGGTCACGACAGGGAAACAGGGAAGAAAATTGAAAATATACCAAAATATAGGGAAATTCGAAAGATACGGAGAATATATAAACTTTTTGTGTATACATCTCTAAATTACGAGAGAGAGAGAGAGAGAGAGAGAGAGAGAGAGAGAGAGAGAGAGATTCAGATTCAGATTCAATACTTTTATTCACAATTGAAGTACAGTTGTGAAAAAGACTGTTTCATAAGAACAGTCTTATCTCAGTATACATATGATGAGCTGGTAAAGGACATCGAATATGAGAGAGAGAGAGAGAGAGATATTCACTGAAGTCTCGAAATAGCCGTATCGTTCTCGTTCGGTTTTCGCACAGTGTCGGTACAGTACGTGTTCTGAGGTCCTATCTCAGACTCCCGTGAGTTCATTCTCAGTTCCCGGTAAAGCTGCCGTACTGATTGACGTTTGGAAGTCTCTGAAGGATTTCTGTTACTGTGTTATTGATGTGACCTGTAGTCATGTCTACTCCTCCAGCCAGAGGTGCACCTAGGAATATTTTTCGGTGAGGGGGGGCAGAAATTTGTATTCGGCACCCAGTAGCTACACAGTAAATCCGCCAGATTTATCGCTAGTCGCTGGATGGTAAATTTTTCCGCCATCGGCTGATGGCCTTTTCAGGCCTGATTTCATATTTCTGCTGCTGAAACAATAGTTTTGGTGCTGTTAGATGCTTGTTCAAGACATTTCGTAAAGCATATGCGCGACCAAATCAAGGTATAGGTGTAGCTACACGGTCAGGTAACGCGGTCATATCGCTAGGTAGAACCTGTAATAACATTTTTTTAACTGACTTAGTGTATTCTGATTTCTTACAAGGAAGGAAATTTCGGAAAGCCCCCTAGTTGCGCCACTGCCTCCATACAAGCCCAAACGCCAGGCGTACACTCAAAGATACACTGATAAATGGGAAAGTGACCCCAAATTTTTTATTTTGCTGATATGAAGGGGTAAAGGCCCTCTGTATTTCCATTGCAAATTGTGCAATTCTGACGGAAAAACTGATATAAAGGCGACAGGGAAATACGGGGCTAAACAGGGAAATGTTTGAGGTGAATATCGGAAAATTTTGGCAGCTCGATCTGGCAGCACTGAGTTTAGCTGTTTGTACAAAGTTGGTGAGGAACAATATGCCCTCACACGGTCTACTCGGTATTTCCTAATCAGCTGTGCATCACTCAACACATCGCTATGTGGGCGAATATTCCTTCACTGGGGCTGTTATTGTGTCTCGGTCCTGTTAACAGTTGGAAAGTTGATCATAGTTGCGGGCCCGTTATCATAGTCGCGCTAGAACTCGGTGAACTCACTCTTAGCCCTCACACGGTCTACTCGGTATTTCCTAATCAGCTGTGCATCACTCAGCTCACTCAACACATCCCTATGTGGGCGAATATTCCTTCACTGGGGCTGTTGTGTCTCTGCCCTGTTAACAGCTGGAAAGTTTATCATAGTCGCGGGGCAGTTATCATAGTCGCGCTAGAACTCGGTGAGCCCACTCTTAAAGGCTGATTCACACTGGCGTTTTTTTGGCATTTTTATAGGACGAGAAGGGGTCTGGGTCTGGGGCTGGTGTCATGATTGCAATAAGTTTTCAAAAAAAATCACACACCGATCGCTCGGTCTTTCAAGAGACCGACTTATCGTCCTATAAAAATGCTGAAAAAACGCCAGTGTGAATCAGCCTTCAGCCTCCCGCGCGGTGTGTGATAGTCCCCCCACAATTTATGATATCCGCCAGCCAGTTGTGACTAAAATGGGCCATTTTGTCCAGCTATGATAAACGTTCTTAACTATGATCTCTTTGGTAATACCGGTCCAGGAACTACCACGTGTAGGTCTCCCAGCATCTTGTAGCTTCCTTACTTTCTTAATGTTCTTATGTTCTAACACAGCACCTGTCTGAGTCTCCTGTCGGTGTCATGGGTGGTTGTGAGGATCCGTCAGCTTTCCCTCAGGACTGTCGGCGAGAATACCTGCTACAAGTCTGTTACTTAATACTACCTACTTCCACCTTTCATCCCCATCCATGAAATTGTCTAGCCTCCTTTTAAAACTCCCTACCGACTCCGTGTTGCCTCCATGTAGTGTAAAGCCAGGGAATGCAGAACAAATGCGGTGGAAGTTTCTTGTAAAATATATTGTTTAATTACACCATGAAATCTATTAAATATTTGGCATGGATTAGAATTTTGCATCCAATAGAAAATGTGCATAGATGAGATAATGATGAGTGATGAGTGAGAGTTCATCTACTTCTTGGTAACACTTGAGAAGAATTGCGAGATGGTCTTCTGTTTCTTGTTAGACTGGCCAACAGGCGAGTTCTTGCTCTTCTTGTTCTGAAATAAAACGTTAACAATTCATTCAGATCGTGTAGAAATTTGTATCTCATCTAGATCCATTCATGATTTCTAGAACTTTTATACTTTCAAAATAAAACAAAGTCAGTGACAGTCATGTATCTTTTTTGGTGGCGGGTACAATGACTAACATCTTACCTTGCTTTTGTTTTCTGAAGCCTCCACAGCCTTCAGGACCTGTAGGCACAAAGTAAAGGGTTCATCGTCACCACCACCATCACTTTGAAAGACTCCACTCACTTGCATGTCTTACCTTCGATCACCTACTAATGAATCCTTAGGCTACACATCACTGCACTTGTCTTGTGCTTCCCTCCAGCAACCCAGCAATCTATGTTATATACTCTATCCTTTTCCCTTAGATAACTATCACTATATACATCACTGCTATGCTCTCAATATGCTCAAACCACAAACCACATCCATGCTCCTCTTACCACCACCACACTATATCATCAAACTGTTTTGTTTATGTGATCATCAGCATAATGGTAATCATATCTCTCCCATAATCTTCATCACAACACTAACATCATCTTTAGTATTTCAACAATGTACTGTACATTTTTGTATTACTTACCATGATCTTCAGTAAAACCTTCTGTGTGGGCAAAGCTTTAGTGATGTAGTCAAACATACAAATGCAATGAAATAAATGCTAAGTTACTTCTACCTTTTTCATGGCTGTTGATGTGGCGGATGAAAGGAACTGTTGTCTAGTCACCCACTGGCCTCCCTGATACCTGTCTGGCCAGAAGACACCTTTCTTGTTGGTCAAACAGATTCTATACACTCTGTAAATAAAAAAAAAAAAATTCAGATGATTATAAACTTTCCATAAAGAGACACACCATTGCATATTACCAATGGTCTTGTTATATGGCAGATAATGTAGTAATATATACATAATGCAGGTTATCCTTCAAGTATCTCCTTGCCTGTATGTTTGACGTATGTGAGAGAAAATGTGAGTGACGTCTGCAATGAAGGTTCTTGCTGCAGCACTGGCTTCACGGATGCCAAACAGCTCCGTGACCTTTGTTCCCACGGTCTCCTCCCAGTGCTCTTTGTCCTCCTCGGTGAGGGGTATGTGAGGAAACTCCCACAGGTTAGCCAGCAATCCTGTTTGAAGAGTAAATGTGAATTCATATTCCTGATCAGGGAGTTATCCCAAAGTATTATTATCATATAAGCATCCTTAATTTGTCTTCAATAAAGAGGATACAGTAAGCTGCTCATCATAACTTTTAAACAGCAAAGACGTCTACTTGAGGTGACATGTATACAGTGTGTGTGACTCGCCTTGCTTGGGGCGCTGCACCACCAACACCTGGCCGTCCTCACTCTCCACCACCACCACTGCCGAGGTCTCTTCCCTCTGCTTGGTTTTCTGTCCCTTACAAGGGTAGTTTTGCACACCAAGGCTTGAAGGAAATTAAACACAATTATTACTACTCATTACTGCATCTTTTCCTATTTATAAGATTCAAGGTTTAAAAATAAAATTGAAAAAAATCGTTCTGTATAAGCAAGCCACTGTAAAATTATGTATAGATTATTGGAAATCTACCATGACTGATCTTTGAATGCAAAATCACAATATAACAATGCAACTGATAACTATTCTACTGAATACTGCAATCCAAATTTGTTGACCAGTCACAAATTTCTCTCAAATCATTAGTTGTTTGTGGATTATACTTTCAAAGTTGAAAAACTAGCATTGATTCTCACCTTTCATCCCAATCTTCTTTCTGGAGGCAAAAGTCACAATCAGCCACTGCAAGACAGAAAGGCATAAAAACACCATTCAAAGGCAATATTAAAAAGCAATCATTACAATAACTTGCACAACCTCACAGCCATTACAAGGTTTACTCACAGCATTCAATGTCTGGTATGGCAGGCATGGCTTCATCCTTACTCTCCTCACCCTGCTGGAAGTGGTTCTTGATGGAGTTCTTCTGCTGCGTGTGACCTGCCCTGCGATAGGCAACACACTGGGCACTCAGGGGACACGAGCTGCATTTGGGAGCCTGTGAATAACATATAGACTGTGAACTTATTTTGTCTCCTTTACTTAATGTGTGAATAACTTTTGAGCTATAGAATTTGAACTTATTTCGTCTCCTTTACTTTACTCCTTTAACGACACCACTTAATGACATCATATATGCTTGGTTACAGTCTAAATTCCAAACCTTCTTACAATGAAATATGCCACAATGATATACAGTATTTCTATTTGTTGATGTTTAAGTTGACTTGTTTTTGCGTGCACTTGCCTTTGGAGTGCAGACAGTCGCTCCAAGCTCCATCACCGCCTGATTGAAGTCGCCTGGTCTCTCTGTGTCAACAATCTGATCAGCCAAACTCCACATGTGTTCCACTGTTGACTGAAATTTTGTATTATATTTAAAAAAGAAATAGGGAAAAACTGGTTCACAAATAGGGTGGTAAATGATTGGAAAGGACTCAGTAATCAGGTAGTTAGTGCGGAGTCATTAGGGAGCCTTAAAAGGAGGCTAGATCATTTCATGGATGGGGATGAAAGGTGGATGTAGGTAGTGTTAAGTAACAGGAACTACCTTGTGTAGGTCTCACGGCCTCTTATAGCTTCCTTATTTTCTTTATGTTCTTATATGGCAAGTGCATAAACAAAGAGGAGTTCACTACACATGAAACATATACAAAGCTACCAAGACAACCACCCTTAATTAGTTTCATACAGTACTATAGTCTATTATTTTTATTATGGTCAAAATGCAGTAAGGAAGCCACGCCCCCTGCCTCCCCTTCTATTCTACGGGGCAGCTGATTGGTGCATTCCTCATATCATCACTACCAATCACAATATCTTCACTACTTAACAGCGGCGTGACCACTGGACAGAGCAATCTTCACTATAAAGGGATTTTTTATTTTGTCACCCTTTGTAGTGAAGATTGCTCTGTCCAGTGGTCACGCGCTGTTAAGTAGTGAAGATATTGTGATTGGTAGTGATGATACGAGGAATGCACCAATCAGCTGTCCAGTAGAATAGAAGGGGAGGCAGGGGGCGTGGCTTCCTTAGTGCACTTTGACCATAATAAAAAAAATAGACTATAGGGTTCACTCACTGGGGCTGTGATGACCATGCCTATCCCTCTGACCCGAGACAAGACTCTGTTCACATTGCCGTCCACCACCCCCACAGCCCGGCCCAGTGCTATGGACGCGATGGCACTCCCTGAATAGCGGCCAACACCAGGCAGCTCTTGTACCAGGCCGTCTCTATCACTCGGGAACTCTCCATTAAGCTCATCCACAACCTGTTGGATAACTTCATGCATAAGAGTACAGCAAAGTCCATAAGCTACTGTACTATTTTAAGAAGACAGAACCATGTGAGAGCTCCATCTGAGGCATTAAGTTAGATTCTGAATTTCCTTGATGATATTTTACTCTTAGCTTCAGAGGATAATAAAGTGCAAGGAAAATGACCTTCAGATTCTTGGAGGGGGGGGGGGGGGGAGAGAGAGAGAGAGAGAGAGAGAGAGAGAGAGAGAGAGAGAGAGAGAGAGAGAGAGAGAGAGAGAATAAAGAGAGAGAGAAAATAGAGTAAGAACATAAATACATCTGAGGAGGGGCCGCAGCATCTCACCTTGCTGGCGCCCTGGTGGAGTCTGCGCGCCCTTGAGTAGT
The DNA here is from genome assembly GCA_016584305.1 of Chionoecetes opilio. Classification (NCBI taxonomy): domain Eukaryota; kingdom Metazoa; phylum Arthropoda; class Malacostraca; order Decapoda; family Majidae; genus Chionoecetes; species Chionoecetes opilio. Next base: position 157,189 of record JACEEZ010022201.1, read on the forward strand.
AACCCAGACCCGCCCACACCTGGTTCACCTCCTCCAGGGTGGCCCGGGACAAGGCCTCCACACTGGGCCACTTGGACATCCATTTCTCGAAGTAGCTGACCACTGTGCTGACCTGTGTTTGCTGCAGCATGATTTCAGAGATCCAGACTGTGGGTGTCAAAATACCAAAGCTTCATTAACCCCTTGAGGCCCAGAGCGTAATTTCCATTGTAATTTGGCTACCATTAGACGATTTTTAGTGAATATTAGCAATATTTTATAGATATGACCTGTTTAATATCCTTGTCCACTCGTTAACTTGGTATATTCAGTCACATTTCGTAATTTTATGGCTCGACAACAGATGATTTTATACAGCAAAGGAAAGATCTGGGTGTGAAGGAGTTAACAGGATAAATTTACATTTTTTATGAGCTTTTGATTCCCTAGCCTCTTTTACTATAACTAAGGAAACAAACACCACAATACATCAGCTACTAAGTGAATAATATAAAGGATATACATAAGTGAGAGGATGAACACCTGTTATATGGGAAGATAAGTGAGAGAGGGGATGTAAGAGTGAGAAGATTGGAGGATGTGAGAATGAGGTGCATGGACAGGTGTAAATGGAGACACTTCTGCCTTGGCCACTCTTATGAAGGAGTTCCAAGAAGCAAGTGTGTGTAAAATAGACTAAAACGAACTTCTCATAAAATATAGTACATAGTTCATTAATGTACAAAACAAAAAGTCTATCCTTCATTACATTACTTCACATTACTGTTGCTTGATTTCTAGTTTATCTCTTAAAAAGGCAAAAGAAAAAGAGTAAAAAGTAAAAAAGTAAAGTAAAGAAAAAAAGTTTAGTTTAAAGAAAAAAAAAAAAATAGCAGATCAAAATGGCTTAAGGCTGATTCACACTGGCGTTTTTTCGGCATTTTTATCTGACGAGAAGGGGTCTGGGTCTGGGGCTGGTGTCATGATCGCAATAAGTTTTTAACAAAAATCACACACCGATCGCTCGGTCTTTCAAGAGACCGACTTCTCGTCAGATAAAAAAAGCCGAAAAAACGCCAGTGTGAATCAGCCTTTAACCCTTGAGACCCAGAACGTAATTTCCATTGTAATTTGGATACCATCAGACATTTTTTAGTGAATATAAGCAATATTTAATAGATATGACTTGTTTAGTATCCTTGTCGACTAACTAATTTGGTATATAAAGTTACTAAACGTAATTTTATGACTAAAAACAGACACATTTTTTTATAGCAAGGAAAGATCTGGGCGTGAAGGGGGGGCACTGAAGGGGTTAATGGCCTACAGCCTCACCCGCATAGGCTCTCTTGTGTGGGTCTGGCTCCGTGGCAGCAATGGTTCGCCACGGCAATACCCGGTGGTGGGCGTCGTACCAGGCGAGCAGGTCACCACGCACGCTGGCCACCTCCCCTGCCGTGAAGTGGTGCAGAGGGCCGATGGTGCGTCGCGCTGGCTTCACCATGTCACCGCGATGGAGGTCACTGTTTCACAAGGACAACATTCAGTTATTGACAGGTAAATTATCAGGGAGATTGAAACATCAGCATCATACATATTTTAGGTACGGCAGTATATTGTTACCATTGGAGTGTTGATGATTTTTTTTTTTTCTTCTCATTTTAACCCTATGTGCACTCCTCACTGATCTTGGAGAACAAGTAGGGGCACACAGTACATAGTCACACGGACATTGAGAGAGAGAGAGAGAGAGAGAGAGAGAGAGAGGGAGGTGTTCCCATACAGAATCTAAGTTATCCCCTCCTAGCCAAACCTAATCTAACCAAATTTTAATTATGGTAGGAGTGTCAGGGGGCAAGTTGGAGGTAATTCCCTGCACCTTGTACCCAGTTAAACCCCTAGAGGATCTTGAATACCCCAGACTTGTCCCCCCTGCTCCTCCTCTCCTGCAGGGCGGTGAGATTCAGCCTATACAGCCTGTCCTGAAGTCCTGCTGGTGAGGCAGTGTGGCCGCCAGTCAGACATGGCCTCTGCGGCTGTACCTTTGAATGATAATGACAGCCACTTCCCTGCTGATTTGTTACCTTCAACGCTTTACTATGACACAAAGGTAGCGGGGGGAAAGCGACACCTCCAGGGACGCAAGTATAGGGTCAGATCAGCTGCTGTGTGGAGGCAGTGAGTACCCTCGGCGCTTCTTCTTCTTCTTGTGACTTTAGTCGCTTAGTATCGCTTCATAGGTCCTCTTCCACTTTGTCTCCTTCGTTAACAAAACTTGGTATTATTCACGTGGTATTATTGTTATGAAACTTTGGCGGGAGTTTCTTTACAACGGCGCACAGTTAAGTTCAGTTGGTCGGGAGTCAGGCCTTTTTCAACGGCACTCCCTGACGTGTTTCTTCTTGCTGTCTGGGTCTTTAATTAGTTTTCTTCTCTTATTCTATCTTATTAGTTTCTTTCTTTTTCTTTCTTCTTATTTTCTCTGGTCATCCAAAAACTGTTGATTGTTCTTTTTGCTTCTTCCACATTCCCCTCTCCGAACAAATACTCCCCCACTATATCCTCTTCCTCCTCTAAGTAAGGTTGTTGTAGCCTCACACTTTTCTTTCTTTCATTACTGTAGGCTGGGCACCATAACAGAAAAAGTTTTAAGTCCTCCTTTTCCGCCTCACACTGACAACATTCCCTGGCGGACCTCAAAGACAAAGTTTAAAACACTCTTGATAATGACTATTACTTAAAACTGATATATTGATTATGTCATTACTTATATAGGGGATATCATTGGTATATTTTCACAAATTAATGTCATATCTGTCATCAGCGGAAGTGCTTAGTACCTGTAACAACAACAAACATGGCGCTCACTGCCTGGCCCACCACCACTCTTATTTATACCATTATAAGTCAATGTGTCGTCCAGGTGAGTATTGATGTGACATGTAAGATAAAGGAGAGAATGTCATGTACGGTATAAGTGTTGTAATGATATAAGACGTGTGTAGGGTTGGCCGCCTGTCATGGCAAGGTAGGGGGGCAGGAAACTGTTGACAATGCCCATTACTGTCACGGGTGGTGTTAAGTGTTGCCCCATCTATTATTACCTGTGATTTAAGGGAGAGAGTTGTGATGGGAGCCTTGTTATCCTGGCCCAGGTGGTTCATCCTGCTAGTCACCTATGCACCTGCCCACTGTGCCCTTGAAACAAGTCATATTACCCGTAACTCTTTTCTGTTTATCCTTAACAGTCTATCCTCAAACAAGAATATCGGAAGATTAAAAGGGTGACAATTCATTGACGATCTTTCACACCGGGATACAATCTTGGATCATGCCTGTGCAATATCTTTTTGGCTACTGTTAAACTTTCAGACTTAGATCACATAGGAATGAGGAAATAAACTTATCTGACCTTTTCGATATGAATGTGTTGATTAATGTTTGGAAATGTTGATTAATGTTTGGAAATGTTGATTAATGTTTGGGAATGTTGATTAATGTTTGGGAATGTTGATTAATGTTTGGAAATGTTGATTAATGTTTGGGAATGTTGATTAATGTTTAGGAATGTTGATTAATGTTTGGAAATGTTGATTAATGTTTGGAATGTGATTAATGTTTGGAATGTTGATTATGTTTGGGAATGTTGATTAATGTTTGGGAATGTTGATTAATGTTTGGGAATGTTGATTAATGTTTGGGAATGTTGATTGTTTGGGAATGTTGATTAATGTTTGGGAATGTTGATTAATGTTTGGGAATGTTGATTAATGTTTGGGAATGTTGATTAATGTTTGGGAATGTTGATTAATGTTTGGAATGTTGATTAATGTTTGGGAATGTTGATTAATGTTTGGGAATGTTGATTAATGTTTGGGAATGTTGATTAATGTTTGGAATGTTGATTAATGTTTGGAAATGTTGATTAATGTTTGGAATGTTGATTAATGTTTGGGAATGTTGATTAATGTTTGGGAATGTTGATTAATGTTTGGGAATGTTGATTAATGTTTGGGAATGTTGATTAATGTTTGGGAATGTTGATTAATGTTTGGGAATGTTGATTAATGTTTGGAAATGTTGATTAATGTTTGGGAATGTTGATTAATGTTTGGGAATGTTGATTAATGTTTAGGAATGTTGATTAATGTTTGGGAATGTTGATTAATATTTGGGAGTGTTGATTAATGTTTGGGAATGTTGATTAATGTTTGGGAATGTTGATTAATGTTTGGGAATGTTGATTAATGTTTGGAATGTTGATTAATGTTTGGGAATGTTGATTAATGTTTGGAAATGTTGATTAATGTTTGGAAATGTTGATTAATGTTTGGAAATGTTGATTAATGTTTGGAAATGTTGATTAATGTTTGGGAATGTTGATTAATGTTTAGGAATGTTGATTAATGTTTGGGAATGTTGATTAATGTTTGGGAATGTTGATTAATGTTTGGGAATGTTGATTAATGTTTGGGAATGTTGATTAATGTTTGGGAATGTTGATTAATGTTTGGAAATGTTGATTAATGTTTGGGAATGTTGATTAATGTTTGGGAATGTTGATTAATGTTTAGGAATGTTGATTAATGTTTGGAAATGTTGATTAATGTTTGGGAATGTTGATTAATGTTTGGGAATGTTGATTAATGTTTGGGAATGTTGATTAATGTTTGTGTTGCAGGCATTGGCCGAGTACCCTATGCCCGGCATCCTCAGCAGCCACCCCAATGCCTCCAGCCACGAGGTTCAAAAGTACTGCGTCTTCTACTACAGATCCATCACTAAGCTCGCCACAGATGAACACTCGGCGGTAGGTATTGGGGGCCCTGTGAACACTACAGCATTAATGTCTTGTTGATGTACCACTGTCTGATGGCCATGATATATAACAATTCTTTAAATTTAATATCAAGTACTCCTGACATTTCGCCTAACCTTGCTAGTGTTCACCCCTGATACAAATCTTAATCTTTCTGATGAGACTCTTCTACATACTTTTAAAGGACTCTGTAGTAATATCAGTCCTGTCTTGTCTCTACTTCCATCAAGCTCTTCCTTTCATCCTCAGTGATTAAGGAACTCATCCCAAGTAGACATTATTGTATTGTTTACTGTGTTAGAATACAGTTCACCTCACAAATAGGTTACAGCAGTACAGGTTGAAGTTCCCAAACTCGGCAACCTCGGGACCAGCGCCGAGCCGAGTAATGGAATTTTCCGATTTTTAGAATGTAGATATATTAAGGGGAAAAAAAGCATGAAAATCACAGGAAAAAATTATTTGGATTCTAATACGGTAATACGGTTCCTGGACGTTTGGGAGCCATAATACCAATAACAGACCTGTAGAAGTACACAAAATAACAGTGTACACAACTCTACAGTCACAACACCACTGAACAATAACAACAAACAAATCGGCGGGAGAAACCAAGCGGCCTAGTGTGGTGGCACCTAGCGGCCGACCCGGCAACTACGCGCCGGGTTTTGGGTGTTCTGCCGTGTTTTGGAAAATCCGGAACCATAGCCGAGTTTTGGGTGTTGCCGAGTCTTGGGATGCCGAGTTTGGGAACTTCAACCTGTACAAGTTTCTTAAAGTGTTCCCCTGTGCTTTCTTTACTCGCCCCCCTGTCCCAATTCCCAATTTATGATCTTCCCCCAACAAATACACATCCTTCCTCTGATCTAACCATCCTGCTATAACATTCCTTTCCCCTTCCCTCACCGTTTCACTCTTTCTCTATAACCCCTCCCCTTTATTATGCTTTACCATAGTGCCATATGACCTCTGATGTCTGGCACATTTTCCCTTTTTAGCATTAATTCAAATAAATTCCCCTGTGCAGCAATACTACCCCGTGGCTGATGCCTCGGAGTGGGATGTGTGCGACGAGCCAGAGCGGCCTCCTGCAGGTCTTGATATGCAGGGCAGGTTCGTCTTCCTCTCTGACGACAACTGCTCTACTGTGGAAAAAGCCAACATAATACAGGTAGCTATTGTGTGTCAGTTCAGAATACAGGTAGCTATTGTGTGTCAGTTCAGAATACAGGTAGCTATTGTGTGTCAGTTCAGAATACAGGTAGCTATTGTGTGTCAGTTCAGAATACAGGTAGCTATTGTGTGTCAGTTCAGAATACAGGTAGCTATTGTGTGTCAGTTCAGAATACAGGTAGTTATTGTGTGACAGTTCAGAATACAGGTAGCTATTGTGTGACAGTTCAGAATACAGGTAGCTATTGTGTGACAGTTCAGAATACAGGTAGCTATTGTGTGTCAGTTCAGAATACAGGTAGCTATTGTGTGTCAGTTCAGAATACAGGTAGCTATTGTGTGTCAGTTCAGAATACAGGTAGCTATTGTGTGTCAGTTTTGTCTGTGCATCCATTACATAAGAACATAAGAAAATAAGGAAACTACAAGAGGCCGTGAGACCTACACGAAGTAGTTCCTGTTACTGAACACTACCTATATCCACCTCTCTTCCCCATCCATTAATTTATCTAGACTCCTTTTAAACGACCCCAATAGACTCCGCATTGACCACCTGACGACTGAGCCCATTCCAATCATTCACCACCCTATTTGTGAACCAGTTTCTCCCTATTTCCTTTTTCTTTGTATCCTTTGTATCTGTGTCTTGTATATCAGATGCTGTAATCCATCCCGAAACCCTGTCATCCAAACAAAAGAGTTAGCCTGTCCTTACCTTCCCATCCATGTATCTCTCAAGTCTCTTTTTTACTTGGCCTCTTTTGTATTTGTTGATTAGATGGATTAATGATACGATTTTCATGCTCTATCTACGTATTGACTTGCCTGGTGTTTCCAAACCTAGGCACAAGGTGTCAGGTATGCTGGGAGGCGTTGCTGTATACCTGGATTGCATGAAACATTTTAGGGAGGCATTGCTGTATACCTGGATTGCATGAAACATTTTAGGGAGGCATTGCTGTATACCTGGATTGCATGAAACATTTTAGGGAGGCATTGCTGTATACCTGGATGGCATGAAACATTTTACGGAGGCATTGCTGTATACCTGGATGGCATGAAACATTTTAGGGAGGCATTGCTGTATACCTGGATGGCATGAAACATTTTAGGGAGGCGTTGCTGTATACCTGGATTGCATGAAACATTTTAGGGAGGCATTGCTGTATACCTGGATGGCATGAAACATTTTAGGGAGGCATTGCTGTATACCTGGATGGCATGAAACATTTTAGGGAGGCATTGCTGTATACCTGGATGGCATGAAACATTTTAGGGAGGCATTGCTGTAGACCTGGATGGCATGAAACATTTTACGGAGGCATTGCTGTATACCTGGATGGCATGAAACATTTGCCAGGGTGATGTTTTAGTGACTGAGTAAATGAATGCTCTTGATAAAACAAAAGCTCCAGTTCCTCTTGGTTTACAACTTACTTTTTGATCAATAAATTCAGTACACAAATGATAAAATATGATATTATATGATATTATTATAAAAAAATATGATATATGATATGATATTATTGATATATTTGATATGATAAAACACGAAAGCTCCAGTTCCTCTTGGTTTACAACTTACTTTTTTATCAATAAATTTAGTACACAAATGTGCTTCTATCTATGAATTGGCTGTTTGTCTCCTGCGCGAAGTCAGAACCCCTGAGGCTTTTGGAGGAGCAGGAAGGGTACCACAAAAGTGACAAAAACTGAGGGAAATATTTTATTTATATTTTTTATACATCTAATATACTATAGGAGTAGCCGTGTGTGTGTGTGTGTGTGTGTGTCTGTTTTGGGTAGCCGAAACTGTAAATTCAATTTTGATGAGAGTAGACTAAAAAAATAGCAAATAAATTGTAGGTGGTAAGCGGCTTGGTCCCATGTCGATTGAATAATTTTGAAGGGGGGTTTTGTGCTAAAAACACTTTAGGAGTATTAGATTACAGGAACAACTCTGTGGTAACGTCTTGCCGCATTCCACAAACTCAGTAGACTCATGGACGTTTGTGTGCGTGTGTGAGTGTGTGTGTTGGTAAAGGCCCGTCTACACCATCAGTGGGCACCTGTGGTTTTGGAGCATGGTAACGGCGAGTACCCAGAAAATGATAGTGTAGACGCAAACAGCTGAAGCACCATCCCTGACTGAGGCAGTTCATGAGCCAGCTATATATTCGGCGTGGCCACGTGTGAGCTACATCCCAGCAGTGTTACCAGATGCACAGAGACGTCTGCGTTGAACTAGACAGTTAATCTTCATGCCAGACGTTCCGGTGTATGGGTTATACAGTGTGAAATTAGTAGAACGTTGATAGTTATTGAGCATACGGTCTGCAAATCCCGTATTATTCCACAGGGTTGATAATGGCCCATGTTATCTGGCACAACTGCACGCCAGTACCTATCACTCAACCAACACGGGCAGCAGCTACCTGCACACTGGATAGGGGAGAACGTAGGGGACTCGGTACAGTATGAACGGGCAAACTGCTGGTCGGTGGTCTCTGCCATCCTTCACCACCATCCCTCAAACCTGCTGAGTTGCGTGCTTGAGCACCATAGGTGGCCACTGATAGTGTAGACGGGCCTTAAGATAAGATACTTTGATCCTATCTAGACACTTTGCAAGTACCAACTATAAGGTTATTGACTATACAAAGCGCCCCCACGCCAGGACGAACTTGGTGGGCTCGAACCGCTGACCGAATGCAGGGACGCTACACGCGAGACAACAACTCTACCAATCGAGCCATCCTGACGGGTGTGTGTGTGTGTTGGAATCACACGGAACACAAAGGGTTAGAATCACACGGAACGTGGTCTACCCCGAGGCACTTTGACCAGTGACCAACGACAGCAACAACACGATTGGAGTTTGCAATCACATGTCTAATATATACTACTACTACAAACATCAATACATGGGTCCGAAGGGCCCACAAGCACTTGTTGAAGCCTATAGCACCTGTAGGCTATTATGGTTTTTCCTCTAGGGCTCAAGTGGTTGGCCCTGCACATTCTGGAGGGTCGTGATGGTTGGCCCCTCTGCCCGTTGGTGGCGCAGGCTGGATTTTTATAGTGACACCTGTGATGTTATAAGTGAAGGTCTGTAATATGCTGACCCTTCCTTGTTGCAGAGTCATGGCGGCGTTGGCACCTTGATCTTGAGGGCAAGAACAAAAATTCTCAACCTGAATGAAACAATCCAGTACAACTTCACTCTGGCCTTCCTTCATAACTACAGCTACACGAGGATCATGGTGAGTTGTGGTCCCTTGTACGAGACTAGGGAGTAACGTGATGGGATCCAGGCTGGAGGAAAAATAGGGCATCTTTCAGAGGAGGTTTGCCCATTAAGAGTTATATAAATATTGCTAGTAATTTACATACTGTACATATATCAGTGCTCTATAACCTTACATTTACCCCTTCATGACCAGATCTTTCCTCTGCTATATAAAATAGTCTGTTGTTAGCCATAAAATTACAAAAAGTAGCTGAATATACCAAATTAGTTAGTGGACAAGGATACTAAACAGGTCATATCCATAAAATATTGCTTATATTCACTAAAAATTGTCTTATGGTAGTCAAATTACAATGGAAATTACGTTCTGGGCCTCAAGGGGTTAATAGTGGCCACCTCATAATAATTGCAAGACTCAAGGATAGGCCAGGTTTATGTAAAAACAATATCTTTCTGCACCTTCTTCAGGGGTCCGGGAATGAGGTGACTGTCGGACTGTACTCCCCAGCCTTCACGCCCTTCACTCCCAGCCTGGCCATCATCTGGGTCATGGCTCTCTTCACCGTCTCACTGGGTGCCTTCTGGTCCGGGAAAATTCGCCACAAGTTGTGAGTACTCCACTTACTGCTGTCTTGAAAGGGTTTGGAGCGATGATGGTGGGTGTGGGGAAGGCTGGGTGGATGTGGTGGGTGAGAAACAAGTATGTATTTCTGATATGTGTGTGTATCTGCTGAATGAGTGATTGTTTGCGTGAGTGTTTGTTTTCATGAGTAATGAGTGTTGAGTGAGTATACTGGGTTAACAAGTGAGTGTCTGTACTGTAATACATACTATACATACATTTAATACATACAGCTAAGTATTAATTATCCGACCTTGGGGGGACCGAAGGTAGGTCGGATAATTGGAATAGTCGGATGTTCGGATATCATAGTAACCATAAACGTAAGGACAAAATGGTATAGAACATAAAAGATGCAGCTCTTGAAGGCCGATCCAGTGGTATATGCGAAAGTAAAATTCATGCATAAATAAAGCCACAAATCAATGTTTTCTAAAAAAGTAAAATAAATGGCCAAAACAAGACACAATGTGGTGGTGAAAAAAGTCGGTTGTTTGGACAAGTCGGATGTTTGGAGGTCGGATGTTGGGAATTTGGCTGTACTATATTATAATACGAACAACACATGTATTATGAGCGTATGAATTAGCCTATTTAATAATTGTGTGTTATGTTTGTGTTATGCTGATAGGTCCCCCTTCCTCTGTAGTAGCAAGAACAATACCTGATTTATTTAACACCACCTGTATTATAAGTGTATGCCTTAGCCTTATGAAGGGTTGTGTTCTGCAGGTACCTGAGTGAGAGGGAGAGCACGGTGAGGGTGGGCAGTGAGGTGGCCCACGAGGGAGGGATGCCCAGGGAAGAGACCTCCATGTCCCTGTCGCCCATCAACATCATCGGCTTCATGTTGCTGATGTGTCTCATGCTGCTCAGCCTCTACTACTTCTACAAATACCTGGGTGAGGGCAGGATCCGTACACACACACACACACACACACACACACACACACGGTACTCCGTAGTGTAGTGGTTAGCACGCTCGGTTCACAACCGAGAAGTCCTGGATTCGATCCCCGGGCGGAGCGGAAACAGATGGGCTGTTTCCTTAAAACCAGAGCCCCTGTCCACCCAGCAGTGAATGGGTACCAGGTGTTAGCCGGGGTTTTGTGACCCCCCTCCCGGGGTGGTGGCTTCGGCCAACACTAAGAACTAAGGATGAATGATACAAAAAATGTTGATATGGAGACGGGGCCATAAGAGTGTCGCTCTGGCCCTGTAAAATACAACTAGATGAATACACACACACACACACACACACACACACACACACACACACACACACACACACACACACACACACACACACACACACACACACACACACACGCACACAGACGCACATGCGCACACACACACACACACACACACACACACACACCACACACACACACACAGGATCCCTTTTTCTCTCTCTCTCTCTCTCTCTCTCTCTCTCTCTCTCTCTCTCTCTCTCTCTCTCTCTCTCTCTCTCTCTCTCTCTCTCTCTCTCTCTCTCTCTCTCTCTCTTTTCTTTATTGTAGTATTCTTATAGGTTTTACAGTCAGGAGCTTCAGCTGGACTACTGAGAACTATCTTTGACTTTACAGGAATGTGTAGATTATTCCTAGCTTACCATACATATATGGGATAAATTTAATAAAGAAAAAATAAAGTAGCCCCTATTTGGCACTCCCTGAAATCTATATATGCTTTCTGTCTAATATAAGGATTTCAAAAGGATAATGATTTAGAGTGCTAATGGTAAATGTTGTGTTAGAACTCATCAGCATTTTTGTGTTGCAAGAATATGATAGTATTATTTAGGGCCAGGTATTATCTGAGGTGTTAATTCTTGCATTGGGATAGTGTTATTTAGGGCCAGGTATTGTCTGAGGTCTTAATTCTTGCATTGGCATAGTGTTATTTAGGGCCAGGTATTGTCTGAGGTGTAGTGCTATTTAGGGCCAGGGATTGTCTGAGGTGTTAATTCTTGCATTGGGATAGTGTTATTTAGGGCCAGGTATTGTCTGAGGTGTAGTGTTATTTAGGGCCAGGGATTGTCTGAGGTGTTAATTCTTGCATTGGGAAATATGCTTCATTATGTTATTACTCATATCCAAAATAAGATAATAATAATAATGACTATATTAATCCAGTGGAGCTTTTGTGATGTAGAAAAGAAACAGTGCAGCAGCGTACAGGTTGCCCATCACTAAGTGCAGCCCCGTACAGGTTGCCCATCACTAAGTGCAGCCCCGTACAGGTTGCCCATCACTAATTGCGCCCGTACAGGTTGCCCATCACTAAGTTGCAGCCCCGTAGGGTTGCCATCACTAAGTGCAGCCCCGTACAGGTTGCCATCACTGTGCAGCCGTACGGGTTGCCCATCACTAAGTGCAGCAGCGTACAGTTGCCCTCCTAAGTGCAGCCCCGTACGGGTGCCATCACTAAGTGGCAGCCCGTACAGGTTGCCTCACTAAGTGCAGCCCGTAAGGTTGCCCATCACTAAGTGCACAGGTACAGGTTGCCTCCTAAGTGCAGCCCCGTACAGGTTGCCCATCATAAGTGCAGCAGTGTTAAGGTTGCCCATCACTAAGTGCAGCCCGTACAGGTTACCCATCACTAATGCAGCAGGTACAGTTGCCCATCACTAAGTGCAGCCCGTAAGGTTGCCATCACTAAGTGCAGCAGCGTAAGGTTGCCATCACTAAGTGCAGCAGCGTACAGGTTGCCCATCACTAGTGCAGCAGCGTACAGGTTGCCCATCACTAAGTGCAGCAGCGTACAGGTTGCCCATCACTAAGTGCAGCAGCGTACAGGTTGTCCATCACTAAGTGCAGCAGCGTACAGGTTGCCCATCACTAAGTGCAGCAGCGTACAGGTTGCCCATCACTAAGTGCAGCAGCGTACAGGTTGCCCATCACTAAGTGCAGCAGCGTACAGGTTGCCCATCACTAAGTGCAGCAGCGTACAGGTTGCCCATCACTAAGTGCAGCAGCGTACAGGTTGCCCATCACTAAGTGCAGCAGCGTACAGGTTGCCCATCACTAAGCCGGCAATCAATATTCCGGTGCCATCAGTTTTCCGGCATGAATTTCGGAGCGCAGTTTAAAATTTCCTGGGTTGTCGCGCCACTGTTTTCGGAAGGCGCCGTTTGTTTTGATGGCGCTGTACCCAGAATCAGCCGTATGCTCACGCTTCCCACAGCAAACAGGGATTCCTTCTCATTTATTTGCCGTAATTGTTAAAATCTGATGCCGTATAACCCCAGCATGGATTCGGCGAGTAAAATAAGTGGCGTAAAATGCAAACATCGCTTGTTGTCAATCACAGAGGAAGTTGAACTGTTAAAAAAACTTGATAGTGGTGTCTGTGCGAAGTGTTTGTGAAATGTACGGCATTGGGTCTTCAACAGTCTATGATATAAAAAACCAGAAAGAAAAAGTGCTAAAGTTCTTTACTGACAGTGGATAAAACAAGCAGATGTTTGTAAGGAAGTCAATGACTGAAGGACTGTCATTTAAAGAACTAGTAATTTTCTGTTACAATATATACAGCATATAGAGAGTCGGGACAAAACATCAATAATCCGGAAATTTCGAGACTCCGGCAGTGGTAAGGTCCCGTGGTTGCCGGGTTAGTGATGGGCAACCTGTATTACTGATGGCAAGTAATGGCAAGATGATAATAATAATGACTATGTTAAACCAGTGGAGCTTTAGTGATGTAGAAAAGAAACAGTGGTGCACAGTATTACCAATGGCAAGTAATGGCAAGATAATAATAATAATGACTACAGCTAAGTATTAATTATCCGACCATGGGGGGACCGAAGGTAGGTCGGATAATTGGAATAGTCGGCTGTTCGGATATCACAGTAACCATAAACGTAAGGACAAAATGGTATAGAACATAAAAGATGCAGCTCTTAAAGGCCGATCCAGTGGTATACGCGAAAGTAAAATTCATGCATAAATAAAGCCACAAATCAATATTTTCTAAAAACTAAAACAAACAAGACACAATGTGGTGGTGAAACAAGTCGGTTGTTTGGACAAGTCGGATGTTTGGAGGTCGGATGTTGGGAATTTGGCTGTATGTTAATCCAGTGGCGCTTTAGTGATGTAGAAAAGAGACAGTGGTGCACAGTATTACCAATGGCGTGTGTTATGTTGTGTTGCAGTGTACGTGATTATTGGCATGTTCTGCTTCGCCTCCTCCATGGCTGTCTACTCCTGTCTCCACCCACTGGTGTCGCGCATCCCCTGTGGCACCTGCAGGTTAGTACCATGTCTCCCTGGTATTTTGGCCTCACTGCACAAGACTACTCCTTCTCATCCCTATTCTGTCCATCTTCCTAATGCAAGAGTTAACCAGTATCTTGACCCTTTCATCCCCTTCACTGGCATATACTAGGAGACTGGGGGTTACTTCTCATGCTCATATTTTTGGTATATTCAGTTACTTTTCGTTATTTTATGGCTCGACAACAAACAAATTTTTATAGCCAAGGAAAGATCTGGGTCTCAAGGGTTAATAACACTCCCTCAGGACCCCCTACTTCAACATCTACCTGGTCCGCGGCACCCTGGAGCTGCGTCAGATCCTGCTGCTGCTGTTTGCTGTGGGCCTGGCTGTGGTGTGGGTGGTCATGAGGAAGGAGCCCTGGGCGTGGATCCTGCAGGACACTCTGGGCATTGCATTCTGGTGAGGCGGGGAAAGAGGAGTAGAGAAAGTTGAGGAGTAGTGTGATATTTATTTCCCACTTTTTTCCCTGAAGTTCCCCAAAATTACCCTGTTTTTACCTATTTATCGTGTATATATTGCCTTTATTTGTGAGTAATGTCATGCATATGGCCACACACTCTTACTTACCTCTCTCATAGTCTTAGATATTGCAAGAAAAGTCTTAAGTTGAGGTAAAAGTAGATGTGTATATGAGAAATAAGCCTGTCAGGAAGAGCATCCGGGGCGTAAGACTCACGCCACAAAACTAAATGATGAATGCTGACTATAGAATTGGAAGAGTATTATCGACTGTTTAACCTCATCAGACATTGTGGGGAAATCTGACGTTAAACAGAAAGATTATGATGAAGATGTGACATTTATTTAGGGTTATTTTGTTATGGGTTGAAAATAGGGGAAGTGAAAGGGAATTTTTTTTTAACGAATATAGATTTAAGGGATGAAAAAAAGTGGAGGGGTTACGTACACTTTTCTTTATTCTTTTAAAATAAAAATAAATTCTAATGCAGTAAGTGTGTTTAGAGAATGTCACTGTTTTAAAACCTTGATTGCCTCTCTCAAGAAGTAATGAAGTTGTTTTAAAAGACAAATATGAATACAAATACAAATGATATCTATTATAAGGGAGCATTTAAGTGTGACATATGAGAATTACATAGTGTTTCGGTGGGGTGGAGGATAACCAGCGAGTGTTTCTTTATGTTTCAGTGTCAACGTGCTGAGGATGGTGCGACTCCCTAACCTGAAGATCATCACCATCCTGCTCTGTGGCCTGTTGATCTATGACATCTTCTTTGTCTTCATCACGCCACTCTTAACACCGGTGAGTGGAGAGGAAGCTTCTAGGCATGCACCAGCTCTAGGGTGTTCTGGGCAGTGTGGCCGAGTGCATGGAGGATGGGGTGCAGGGGTGTAAGAGCCGAATGTTAGTATGTGAAGAATGTGCAGCGTCCCTGTGCATTCGGTCAGCGGTTCGAGTCCACCTAGTTCGTGCTGACGTGGCGGCGCTTTGTATAGTCAATAACCTTGTAGTTGGTACTTGCAAAGTGTCTAGATAGGATGAAAATCTTATCTTAGTATGTGAAGAGGTGAAGGAAGTGGAAAGGTGGCAAGAAAATGTGGATTAAAGGAGCCGAGTACAGTGCTGAGAGTAAGGCGATAAGGTAGTTTGGGCACGTGAAGAGGAGAGAAGGTGGTGAGGCATTGGAGAGAGCTTTTAGAGTGGAAGTTCCAGGTCGCCGTGCACTGGGCAGGGGTTCAATCAATCTCTCCCTTCTGTACCTGGCAGGACCGTAAGAGCATCATGGTGGAGGTGGCCAAGGGTGGGTCCAGCACGGAGCAGCTGCCCATCGTGCTCAAGGTGCCCAGCTTTGGCAGGGAGATCACTGACGTCTGCCGCTCCCTGGACGACTACAACCTCCTAGGCTTTGGTGACATCCTGGTGCCCGGCCTGCTGATAGCCTTTGTGTGCTCCTTTGACCTGCAGATGGGCACGCCACGCCACCTGTACTACCTGGTCAATGTTATAGGTAAGCCTTTTATCAGCATTTGTTGTTGTTGTAGTTTTTTTTTATTTAATTTTGTTTTGTTTTTTACATCACATAAGAACATAACATAAGAAAATAAGGAAGCTACAAGAGGCCGCGAGACCTACACGAGGTAGTTGCAGTCCCATCACAAAGGACTGGCCAAGGGCAAACAAAAAAGAAGTAACAAGTAGTCCGATTCGTTGCCAGTCCCAATCAAGAAGACGGTCAAAGAATACAGAAATCAGGGTGGGCTAATTTAGTTTGGGATTTGTTATCATAATTGGCGCTTTATATGATTATTAATTATGTCCAGCAACTGACTTCCTCTTAAACATGTGGGTGGCTCTTAAGGAAAATGCAGAATATAAGAATCTTGAGTACAGGTTGAAGTTCCCAAACTCAGTAACCTCGAGACCAGCGCCGAGCCGAGTAATGGAATTTTCCGACTTTTAGAACGTAGATATATTAAGGGGAAAAAAAGCATGAAAATCACATGAAAAATATTCCTGGACGTTTGGGAGCCATAATACCAATAACAGACCTGTAGAAGTACACAAAATAACAGTGTACACAACTCTACAGTCACAACACCACTGAACAATAACAACAAACAATTCGGCGGGAGAAACCAAGCGGCCTAGTGTGGTGGCACCCAGCGGCCGACCCGGCAACTACGCGCCGGGTTTTGGGTGTTCTGCCGTGTTTTGGAAAATCCGGAACCATAGCCGAGTTTTGGGTGTTGCAGTCTTGGGATGCCGAGTTTGGGAACTTCAACCTGTATTAAAGGAATAAGACACAAAGATCATTTTCAAAGATTTCATTATGTGTGGAAAGAATTTTGAACTGACGGAAGTACAAGTTTCAATGGATATGCTATCTATCCATCTATCTCGGGACCATCTTTGTGGCCATTCTCTGTATCCTCTCCAACTTTTTCACATGCTTCTTTTTATATAGGGACTACACAATGGCAGCATATTCCATTTTGGGTCGGATCATTGTAGTAATTATCTTTCTCATCATATTTTTGTCCATGTAATTAAATGCCACTCTAAGAACTCCCACAAGAGGATGGCAGTGACATAATAAGAGTCTCCTTTTATTCCTGTCATTGCATTCCCTCCTTGCATGCTCTAATCCTTGCATTCCTCTCTCGCCCTTTTCCCTTATACCAGAGCTGGGATTCGGTAGATTTTTTCTACCGGCGGTATCGGTATTCGGTAGATGAAAACGGGCCATTCGGTTCG
>JACEEZ010022201.1:179538-184538 GCA_016584305.1 Chionoecetes opilio
GTTTTGTTTATATGTACATGTATTTTTATTTAGACCTGCCCTTCTCTCTCTCTCTCTCTCTCTCTCTCTCTCTCTCTCTCCTCTCTCTCTCTCTCTCTCTCTCTCTCTCTCTCCCCCCCCCCCACTAGCAGACATCCTCCCCTGCTACATTTCCTGCTCATTACAATACCTAATATACTCCCTGCTTGCCTTCTTGAGAGTTCCTGCTACCCTAATCAATTTTTTAAGGTGTTGAAGGAATGGAAATGCAATGTAGAAAATGGCTTTACTTTGATAGATTTACGAATGTTTGTTTGGATTTAGATTTAGGTTTTATTAAAGATATTTTCATTTGTGTTAATTTATAAATGTGGATGATTTTTAATTGCCCAGTTGGTTCAGTTGGTTGTGTAAATGATATGCCAGCTTTTATTTATTTCTATCTGGCTGTCTTTCTATATATTTCTGTCTGCCTACATCTGTCTATCTCGTTTTTTTTTTTTCTTGTTTTTTTCTTCTCCCCTCTCTCGCTCTCGCTCTCTCGCTCTCGCTCTCTCGCTCTCGCTCTCTCGCTCTCGCTCTCTCGCTCTCGCTCTCTCGCTCTCGCTCTCTCGCTCTCGCTCTCTCGCTCTCGCTCTCTCGCTCTCGCTCTCTCGCTCTCGCTCTCTGCTCTCGCTCTCTCGCTCTCGCTCTCTCGCTCTCGCTCTCTCGCTCTCGCTCTCTCGCTCTCGCTCTCTCGCTCTCGCTCTCTCGCTCTCGCTCTCCTCGCTCTCGCTCCTCTCGCTCTCTCGCTCTCTCTCTCTCTCTCTCTCTCTCTCTCTCTCTCTCGCTCTCTCGCTCTCTCGCTCTCTCTCTCTCTCTCTCTCTCTCTCTCTCTCTCTCCTCTCTCTCTCTCTCTCTCTCTCTCTCTCCATATGTCAGGCGGCAGCGCTCTCTCCTACCCTCCCTCCCTCCCTCCCTTCTAGGCACACCCAACACTCTTGTTTACATTCTCATATGTACGCTCACACCCTTTCTGAAGTGATGGTATGTTCTTTCCTCTTAAATCTACATGTGCTATAATGAGTACAAATTATGTAGCTACCTACTTAAAATTACAATGTTCTGAAGAAATATTTACGCGGAATATTGTTGGCTTGCTACGTTATAAATTATGTGCAGGGAAGTATATCTTGTAATTCAGGCATTTTTGTTCCTCTTTCAGTCTTGATAATGTGAAAATAACAGAATGCATGATGTAAACATATCAGGTCTACTGGGCATTATTATTGTTTTAATTATTTCTCTCTTTTATTTCCTAGTGTGTATTACGTAGATTATTATGTGCTGTATGTAGAAGCTCCTGTTTTGTATGTGTGTTCATAAGAGTGTGTATGTGTGTGTGTGTTTATGTTGTGGAGGTTGAATCCTTGGTACAGTACATCAGAAATAGTCAATGCCAATATCCTGAAAGATGGTAAACAAATATGAAATTAAGTATAGTCACTTATTAAGGCCAAATCCTATATGTAAGTATCTCATAAGAAGTTTTGAAGTGCTTATGAGTGAGTGTGGCATGGCAAAGGCACACACTCCACACAGGCCCCTCTGTCTGTAGTGGCCAGGTGGTGTGACATAGACCCGGGGGAAAGTGTGGCCAGGGCAGAGGAGTCAAGTGAGGGCTGAGATAAGATTATGAGATGTGATTTGACGTGATATTTATGTTATTATTTTTAGAGGTACAATTTGCAAGAAAAGGAAAGCTAAAAAGGTTCTTGTCGTAGTATTGATAATTCTCCGGAGCTGAAGGTCTGTTGGGTTGACATGATTTACCCAGGATTTAGATTTACATGTACAGTAAAACTTCTCATATTCGGACTAATTGGGCCAAGGAGTGGTCCGAATAATGGGGGGATTATATATGGGGATATTTAGATATGTAAAAAAAAAAAAAAAAAAAAAAAATCTAGGCTAGGAAATTTCGACCCCTAAAAAAAAAAAAAAAAAAAAAAAAAAAAGTCTGGGCTAGGAAATTTCGACCCCTAAAAAAAAAAAAAAAAAAAAAATTCTAGGCTAGGAAATTTCGACCCCTAAAAATAATAATAATAAAAAAAAAATTCTAGGCTAGGAAATTTCGACCCCTAAAAAAAAAAACCTAGGCTAGGAAATTTCGACTCAAAAAAAAAGAAAGAAAAAAAAGAGGTCCGAATAATGTCAAAGTCCGAATAATGAGGGTCCGAATACGAGAGGTTTTACTGTACTGTCATTCCTTAGTCTGTTGGCAAGGGAATAAAGCTGAATTAGGTATAGGTGTCACCCCACTTATTTGAGAGCTGGGGAATTGTATGAAACATTAGATTCAGGATACAGTGAATGCATTAATGTAGTGACCCGTGTGTTGTGTGTGTTCCGTGCAGGCTATGGCGTGGGGTTGTTGGTGACCTTTGTGGCGCTGTGGCTGCTGAGTGGTGCCCAGCCCGCCCTGCTCTACCTGGTGCCCTTCACGCTCCTCCCCACCATGATCACGGCGGCCATCAGAGGGGAGTTCAAGGCCATGTGGGCGGCGGACTCTGATAAGGTGAGTCTTGCTGTCATACCTGTCACACATAACCCCCTTTTACCCCTCACTTTACCCCTTCCTTCCTCCCCTCCCTTCACCTCACATAACCCCTTCCTTCCTTCCTCCCTCCCCTCACCTCACATAACCCCTTCCTCCCTCCCCTCACCTCACATAACCCCTTCCTTCCTCCCTCCCCTCACCTCACATAACCCCTTCCTTCCTCCCTCCCCTCACCTCACATAACCCCTTCCTTCCTCCCTCCCCTCACCTCACATAACCCCTTCCTCCCTCCCCTCACCTCACATAACCCCTTCCTTCCTCCCTCCCCTCACCTCACATAACCCCTTCCTTCCTCCTTCCCCTCACCTCCCCCTCCCCCTTCAGGTGATAGTCTCTGAGCTTCAGGAGGAAATTATTTTTTATTCATGCAGCTTATCAATATTTCTTATCAGCATTTGAGGTGCTTTTTCATGTTCATTTGTTTGTTTCAGTTTTATGCTTCACTGAAATTAGTAGGCTATAATACGTTTTTATTTGTATGTTGGCAATTTACTATATTATTGACATTTTCCTCCTCGTTGCTTCAGTGACTATTATTTTACAGTAACCCTGCCTCCTAGCATCCCAGCCTTATGTAGCACTGTTGCATATGCAGCTCACATGCCTCGGCTTGTAGACTGAAGTAAAAGCCTCAGAGCTACAGCCTTTAGAATGCTATGATAGTATAATAGTATGATATAATAGTACAGTAAAACCTCTCATATTCGGACTAATTGGGCCAAGGAGTGGTCCGAGTAATGCAAGGATCCGAATAAGGGGGGGATTATATATGGGGGATATGTAAAAAAAAAAAAAAAAAAAAAAAAAATAGGTGAATATTTTAGCTAGGAAATTTCGACCCCTAAAAAAGAAGAAAAAAAAAAAAAAATTTAGGTGAATATATAGCTAGGAATTTCGACCACAAAAAAAAAAAAAAAAAAAAAAAAAAAAAAAAAAAAAAAAGAGGAGGTCCGAATAATGTCATAGTCCGAATAATGAGGGTCCGAATACGAGAGGTTTTACTGTATAATAGAATGCTATTATAGTGGCAGAACTTATCAATGAAACTACTCAGGCTGCTGTGGCTGTAGCATTCAGCTGTAGATCTTTGCTTCCCACTCGAGTGCATCTTGGCCTCACAAAGTTAGTATTTGAGAAGGAAAAAGAGTCAAATAGTCTTCTTATTTTAGGCATTATGTGTTTACTAACCTAATTGTAACATCTAGAAAATTAGCTATGCTCGTGCTGTCCTTTCTAAGTATCTATTTGTATCAAGTTTAACTATGAAGATATGGATGCTCTCAACTGTGCGTGTGTGTGTGTGTGTGTGTGTGTTTGTTTAGATGTGTGAATCTATGCTCAAGTGAATGCATTAACACATGATTGGCCAAGAATATCTCCACAGAGTGATTTTAAGAGTGACGTTGACTGGTGCTGCCTTAGTTAGCCAGAATGTTCCCTTAATGGATAGTCTGTTTGTCAGCAAGTGCCTAACACACACATCAACAAATACCGTAGGAAGTGAGGAGGAAGGCAGGACACTAGAGTTTGTGAGTGATGCTAATGGTCCTTTACCAAACTGGTTCACAAATAGGGTGGTGAATGATTGGAATGGACTCGGTCATCAGGTGGTCAATGCGGAGTCTATTGGGGTCTTTAAAAGGAGTCTCGATAAATTTATGGATGGGGAAGAGAGGTGGATGTAGGTAGAGTTGAGTAACAGGAACTACTTCGTGTAGGTCTCACGGCCTCTTGTAGCTTCCTTATTTTCTTATGTTCTTATGTTCTTTACCACCACCTTTGTCAGGCTGGAGGAGAGGGCAAGGGGGGCCGCAAAGGAGGTAGGTCTCACAGCACAGTCTTGATCAATGTTCAATGTGAGGAACACTGTCTTGGGGGAACCATTGCTTAGTGTGTATGTAGGCTGTAACTATACTCGCTGCATGTTAAGTTGGCGAAAATGGAGCCCCTTCACTCCCCTTTCAAACGCACGGGATTTGCTGAGGTGTTGGGTGTTGGGTGAGAATGCCTTACTCCAAGTTCTGCCCTAAAGCCCCAACACCCAACACCTCAGTCAATCCCGTGCGTTCGGAAGGGGGCAGTGACAGGGCCCCATTTTTGCCAACTTAACGTGTGGCGAGTATGTGTATATCTCAAGGCTGATTTCATGTGTGTGTGTATACATGGGCTGGATCTCTGTATGTCTAGAGTGAAGTTGTGGTAATGATAGCCGTGTCTAGCCACTCCTAGTCCTCACTCGACTCAGTTTTTTTAACGAGGTGAAAAGTCCTGACCCCTTGCTGCTTACTGACTGATATTTGATGCCAGGAGAAGGGAATACTACAGTTTTTCTAAATTGCAGCTGTATTTTATCATAGTTAACCCTATTATTAGGTAAACATAGGCATAACTTTAAGCCTGAGACCTTAAGATAGAATGGAAT
>JACEEZ010022201.1:194538-202038 GCA_016584305.1 Chionoecetes opilio
AACTTACTATTGCTATATGATATTGTCTATTATACAGTAGAGTATTATAGAAAAAAAACACATTAGTAAGTGATTTATTAAGTACAGGCCCCAATATTCCCCACCCCTGTCACTTTTTCTTTTTTCTTGCATAACACTACCACGGCGATGACAAGGCTCTGCTTCTTGTGGTGCGTCCAGAAGATTGCGGCCACGTAAAAACTTAACCGCTGTTTCTTCTGTCAAGATGACACTTCTGTAGAATTCTTTCAACAGCATTGTAGAGGAGGAGTGTCAGACTGATGTTCTCTGCTTGCATTTTAGGAGGATACTGAGACATTACTTCGTTGATTCCTATTTTATAAGGTTGAGTAGGGTCCCGGTACTCAGGTCAGGTGTGGACTTGTTAAACTGCACATTTATG
This sequence comes from Chionoecetes opilio, assembly GCA_016584305.1. Classification (NCBI taxonomy): domain Eukaryota; kingdom Metazoa; phylum Arthropoda; class Malacostraca; order Decapoda; family Majidae; genus Chionoecetes; species Chionoecetes opilio. The sequence goes on from JACEEZ010022201.1 coordinate 194,942, forward strand.
CTATCGGGTAGTCAGGTCAGGTCAGGCGGGATCTTTGTAGACCGCACGTTAGGGGAGCGTAGACTTCAGGCTCTGATGTAGACCGCACGCTATAATAGCACCGATTTACGTCTGCCCTCAGTATATTTTAGTAATTCCTTTCTTCAAACACGCACAGCCTTCCGCCACATGTCGGAGCCACACAGCAATGCACACACATACATATTCCAATTCTCAGGTTTACACATCTTGAATATACAAGATGATTTAATTAAATTGATAAATATTTACATATTGTAAATTCTCATTATTACTCTTAACTACACCAAAAAAATAAAATATTGTTTTTGTTTTTTTGAGAAGATGAGTGCTTTTACACGCGCGCACGCATATGGATCGGTGGTCTAGTGTGCTTGGCCATTCTGTTGTCACGCGTTTAATTCTTGCTCGCTCATTTATTTTCACTGAAAATTGCTGGCATTTTCTATCCCACTTGCGCAAGAAGATGGGGTGTGTGTGGTGTGTGAAGCCTCAGGTATAACCTACCCAAAGACCGGTGTATGAGCTCTAAGCTCTCCGGGAGTGTAACAGCTGGAGATCGCGTGTCCAGCGCGTGATCAGGCCGGGGATGAATGAAACACAGACACGCGCACAGGTCCTGCAGCAGCATTGTAGTGAGGCACTGGCGGCCGCTGCACCGCGGGGCAAGCACAGGGTGGGGGAGACGGGCCAAGGCTTGTTATTACACGTTGGCTTTACTGTTATTACTGTCCTTAGCTTGCAGGGAGGCAGGGAGGGAGGGAGAGCCGCTATTACTTGCCGCAACTCAAGGCTAGGGTGTTGCTCCTCGTTGTCATTTTTCTTATTTGTTCAAGTCAGTGCGAGTTTTAATAAAATATTTTGGTAAGCGTATTTTTCCATGGTGGTCGCCTGGGAGGTTGTGTTGTGTGTGTGTGTTGTTGATGCACGTGCAAGGGCCGTGTGGCGGCGTGTTGGCTGCAGACTTCCATCACAGCGCGAGGCAAGCGTGAAGTCACTGGCCCCGCTGTTCAAGTGGATCCATGTATAGAATTTGTGCTTTATCATTGCCAAAAAAAAAAAAAAAAAAAAAATTCAAGAATAATTTTTGTTAAGTAAGGATCACCATATTGTTACATCATTAATATCATATCATTACATTGACGGTAAAAAATAAAATAGTGTGTCCATTAGGACTAACCAATTTAGAGATGAGATACGCGAATATCAGAAACATGATATTTACCTTCGGTCATAAAGAGTAAATGACTGGAGGGGGAGCGAGGGAGGCATAGTGATGGGATGACGTCTTACAGATTTGACACGATGGTGGTGTCCTATCCGCGGGCCGTCTTCCTCATATACAGAGTATATTATAGTAAATAAAATTATAAGCCTTGAAAATATGGTGATGAAAAAAGCTATGGTGAATCTCACGGTACTCGCCCAAGGTAGTGCCAAAGTATACATTACGGTATAGTTACTTTGAGTACTACAAGAGCTACCTATGGCTGCCACGCGTGCCTGTCTCACATGATCACATCCCTCTTTGTATGGCACTGCGCGACACTGATCCCTAAAGTTGTATACGAGAAAAGTAAGGCACGCCATTACTGTTATTACATTTAATAGATATTGAGCGCCGTGTGGAAGTGCTATCCAGATCACACTTGTGCAGTGTTGCGTGGGAGTGTTCTTGAGGGGAGTGCCTGGCATGCTTCCGTTAGTGGGGAGGTGGTCACCTGGAGGGCCTGGGAGGGGAGGGGATGGCAGTGGGCGTCGGCGGGCGTCTGGTGCGGTAGCGACAGTCGGGCGGCGAGCACAGGAGGTGGTCAGTGCAGTGGGGGCGCGGGCACAGTATAGACTGGCTGGCTGCTGCGGGCACACGGGTCCTGAGGGTCGACGGGTCACCTGCAGCAGCACCCGACGCCGCCGTGCCCTAGGGCCGCCGCACCATGGGGTGGCTTCAAGCCCCCACCCGGCGGCCTCCCCCGCTCCCCTCTACCCTATCCCTTCTCCTAGGTTTTCTTTTCCTTGCCGCTGTCGTCTTGCCCCGCACGGCAGCAGAGCCTAAACCCAAACCCCAGGAGGACTACTACGACGGCAACTATGGTGAGTACCGCCTGTCAGCCTTTCACCCCAGCCCGCCACTGTAGTACAGTAAGGCTACCCAAGACCTCACGCCTCCGCCTAACATTTCGCACACCACCCTTCATGCCCACTTTGTCACCCTTACGCCTCTACGCTACCTGTCACCCATACATTCCCACGAACCTCACACACACACACACACACACCATAGTGGATGAGAACGCCAGACAAGGCAGACCATTCTGCGGTCAGGCGTTCGATCCCTGACCCCACTTGCTCCTGGGGATTTTTCACTGTCAAATGCGGGCGGTTACTATCCCCCTTGAACAAGGGAATGGGGTATGTGTGGTGTGCGAGGTCCCAGCATTACCTAAAGATTGGTCACTATGAGCTCTAAACTCTTTCCGAGAGGGTAAAACTGGCGAACGTGAGTCCAGCTCGCGTGGACAAGACCATGGGTGCAAACACGCATACGAACTCGTCTCTGCTACGATTACTATGACAACATCTCCCCTTGTCCCACACAACCCTTCCCACAGCAACGCCTCGTCCTCCCCACGCAGCCTTGCCTGCAAACACCTCCATCGCATCGCGTCTGCGTCTCACACACGCACACAGCTACACACATTTAATTGAAGTTATCGTATTTGCTTGTTTGTTTGACCATTTTGTTCTCATAAATCAAACTGAACATTTGGGTGTAGATGAAATTTGCTTCTTTAACTCATTTTCATTTCCTCATTTAGGTTTAGATATGTAAATAAGACTGGAACAGATCCTATAAATTGCTTGCAGCGGCTTTCCTTAACCTGTTATTCCAAGGCAGGGTGTCAAATGAGCTTGGGATTAGTGTGCCCCGCAAGATGGTGGTAAAATGAACATTGCAAACTAAATAGTATATAATCCGTTTGCTGTCCTATTACTTGTCTTTAATATTCATTGGGTAAATTTGATATTGTGTCTTCATTTAAATTAATACACATTCAAAGTGTTCCTGCTGGGTAGATAGGGAATGTAATGTCTGAAGAAGCGAACGAGTTTGTGAAGATGTAATACAACACCTATTTTCTCCCTGAAGACTGCCTAAAAGTAAGAATGAGTAAGAGAATCCCGTAAGATTCTCAGTTTGACACCAATGCTCTTAAGAATAGCAAAACATTATTATGCAGAAAATATGCAAACACTATTTCATCATATTTTTAACACATTTTATGCACGGTGATTAATTTCTCAGTAACCCTTTTTCAACGAACCAATATATATTGTTTTCATTCGATGGGATACAAGAGCGAGGGATGCAATGTGAGTGTTCAGCGAAGAACAGGACGAGGACGTTGCTTTCCTTTTGAGAACGTAATCTATACATGTACGTGTGGTGTGTGTGTGTGGTTATCAGGTTTTTAAAGTCTATAGTCAATTTTCCGTTAACTACTTCTACTACTTCTAACATTTAACGCGCTGCATAAATACAACAAACCCTAATATAGTAATTGAGAAAGTACGAATAGAAAAGTGACAGCGAGCTCGAACCTTCGCCCCATAGCGTAACGATCTTTACTCCACTTGAGAACCTTGTCTGTTATTCTGTCTCTGCATCATCAACAAAGGCATTTCGAGTCCCTTATTCTCCCTACCATAAGGCGCAACACAAACACCCGGGTCTCCGTTTGTGTAATGTGAATACTCGTATATCGAATGTTGCCTGATTTCTTGAGGATCATTATTTCTTGTAGCTACTTGAGAGGCGTTGACAAGCTCGATGGGTCTGTCGCGCTGAGTGGCAGGATGGCGGGTGGAGATTGATGGCAGGAGGGAAGACTTGAGGTGGTTGACAAGAGGGAAGATTTTCTGGAGACGGGTAGCTAGTAAGAGAAAAGACTTGAGGTGCACCATGGTTGACAAGAGGGTAGATATTCTGGAGACGGGTAGCTAGTAAGAGGGAAGTCTTGAGGTGCACCATGGTTGACAAGAGGGTAGATATTCTGGAGACGGGTAGCTAGAAAGAGAAAGACTTGAGGTGCACCATGGTTGACAAGAGGGTAGATATTCTGGAGACGGGTAGCTAGTAAGAGGGAAGACTTGAGGTGCACCATGGTTGACAAGAGGGTAGATATTCTGGAGACGGGTAGCTAGTAAGAGGGAAGACTTGAGGTGCACCATGGTTGACAAGAGGGTAGATATTCTGGAGACGGGTAGCTAGTAAGAGGGAAGACTTGAGGTGGTTGATAAGAGGGAAGATTTTCTGAAGACGGGTAGGTACTGTACATGGTAAAAGGGAAGACTTGAGATGGTTAGTAAGAGGGAAGACTTCTGGAGACGAGTGGTAAGAGAGAAGAAAGACTTGAGGTGGTTGAAAGAGGGAAGATTTTCAAGAGGATTCAAGTCAAGCATGAAACTAAAGAGCATGATGTCACTCGGGGAGGGCGTGGGAGGTGGTTGTAAGTGTAATAGGGCGCGGCAAGGCGTGGGAGCGTCATGGGTAGAAGGACTTAATCAGAGAGATAAAGAGGGAGAGATCACGAAGGTTTCAGTCCTCATACTCTGATATTGTTACGTTTTTCTTTAGAGAGAGATGCTATTATAGAGTCTTGTTTTTGTTTATACGTCACATGTTTCATCAATGTGTGTCGTGTCGAGTAGTCGTCGAGTGTCGTGTAGTGTGTCGAGGAAATTTCTTAGCGTTGTAACATCATTTAGGCCTAACAGACCCCATACAGTTGTGAGGGTTAAGGACAATGGGTTTAAATTGACTTATAAGTGTTTCATTGGGCAATTTGGTGTATCTTTCAACCTTAATCAATTTGAGCTCCTTCTTTTCACTTAACCTAACCGTATCTGATCCTTCACTGAGTAGCTAAAGACTTCGGTGATGATGTAGATTGTAGATGATGACGAAGAGGAAGAAGTACTCAGCAACCTTTCGTGGGCTTTAAAAATTCCTCTTGTTTTCACATATCTATCAGCTATTTGGACATTTCTATTATGGTTTGTGACATTCTGATCCGTCTTAAAACATAGACTAACTAGAAGGGTCGAAGTCGCGAAGGAAATAAATCGGGCTATACTTATACATGGGTAAACTTAATGCATCATACCAGTGACTTCACATGTATTCTCATTTTTATTCCGAATGTTCTTCTTTCGTTGGTTTCGTATAATAACTTCCTTACTCTCCCAGTTTTCTTTATATTCTGCCCTAAAATTGTGGCGATACGTGTTTGTGTTATGCTCATACACACTCAGAAATAAGGGGTATTTTAAGGGTAGAATTGTTACAGCGCACCATCACTACCCTTTTTATACCCTATGTCCAGGCTGGAGGATAGATGCTGCCGATTATACCCTTCATCTACCCTTTATCTACCCTTTTTAGACGAGAGGGATGATAAAGGGTATATTTGGGGTTGGAAAAGGGTATATTTGGGGTTGCAAAAGGGTATATTTGTAAGGGTAGAAAAAGGGCAGCAGTATTTCATCACTACAAATACCCTTTTTCTACCCTTTTCCTACCCTTTTTTTCTAAGAGTGTAAGTTCATTAGGTTGTCATTGTGAAAGAGCACAATGTTCGTCAAGGGGTTAAGTTTTATGGTTCAGTTTCAATCTAATCCCTCAACTCGCCGGTATTCTCTTCAATTGCAGGCCTCTTAGATCAATGGCTTTGCATCACCTCTATGCCTTTACCCTCATAAATCTTTGCCTGGCGGTTTGTTTGGCCCAATAACTTTCTTTCTCAGTTTAGTTCTTGTACGCCAGTCACTCCCGGGATCCTCCTTGCTTCGGCTCAGTAACTACGCGTCAATACAGTTCCTTTACCCCGGCATCTCCCCGCCTGTTGGTCTATTAACGGGTCAGCCAAACAAGTGCGTCTCAACTCAGTTCCTTTACCCCAGCAACTCCCTCCCCGTCCGTCTCAAGTTCTTGTTTCTTCAGCCCGGCGGCGGCGTTCCCAAGGCGTGTGCCGCCACCCCGAGGAGAGAACATGCTGTTGACCTTATTAAAGCGAGGCTCACGCATTCTCGCTTGAGTCCTCGGCGGCGCACGTGTCCCGAAGGCCAACGAATCAGCGCATTTACAACAGTTTCACGGCAATTCGCGCCTCGAGAGCGTCGCCGCACCCAGCGACAGACAGTTCGACAAACAAGTGGATTACAGATCCAAAATGGTGTGCGTGCAGGCAAGGATGAAGTCACGTGATACTCAACAACGACGAGTTAAATTAGTGAGTTGTAGGAATATAATATCCACTTTAGAACTGCAAATGCAAAGCAGCTGAGATGACAGACAGACACCCGGCAGACTGGGGAGATAACATCGTAATTATTACGGAAGCATTGCCTACCTTTCACACATTTATAAAGATGAACGAACATCCTACAGCCGGCGAGGCCCGCTGTGAGGCGCCGCCCCGTGACCACATCACCAAAACTACCGACGCAGTCACCGTGCACCCTCGTAGTGAAACGCCACAAAAAGAAGAAATGTCCCGATGTGTATTTTGTAAATAATTCTCAATATATTATCTCATCAGGGCGGCAGACGGCGCATCAATTTTGCATCACCGCCTAAGGTTACTCGGGAGGAAAAACAAAGTGTAGACCGCAAGGTTTTATATTTAAACGAAGCGTCTGGTGACTCTTAACACTGGCCACGCTGTTTTACAGTGGCTCCTTGTGCTGTCCTGCCCGCCCCGCCCCGCCCCCGCACCCCACCATAAGGACCAAAGTCCCGCGGGTTGGTGTGCATGTTGTGAGCCTTGTGGTGCGGCGCCATTAAGGTGTTAAGCCACCATGAGTGATGGAGTCACGAGCGAGATCTCTAGAAGGAGGCGAGCAAGAAGGGGGAGGATTTCAGAGGAGGTGGGTGTGGCAGCAGACGCGACACTGCCACTTGTATGACCTTTGGTGCATGGGAGCCGCTGCTGCCGTGGCCTCGAGGCTCGCGCACTGTTTGTTTGGCCGGCACAAGGCCCTCGCCCTGGCAGACATGGTCCAGCCTCCTGTATGCCTAA